>NIUQ01000169.1:0-69011 GCA_002796945.1 Plectus sambesii | reverse complement strand
CGATTTGCCACACCCCATCAATGGAGTCAACATTTGGGGTCCCGCCACGATGTTACCCTGAGAGTATCTGGTGACTTCAGGATACCAATCGATGCGTCTTTGTCTGGAGATCATGTTTCAACAGCTTCCGGCCGCTGTGCGCACATTCCCCACTTCAGGGAACAAAAAAAGTGAAATTTCCGGAAAGTGGTTACGACACTTTTTTGCCTGTACCAGGTACTCGTTCAGGTAGCAGTTCCCGCCCACCCCCGCGATTTGAAGGACCACCCAAGGGCTATCCTTCGTGGTAGGTCGTTTGAGGTCGCTCGCTGTCTTCTTTAAAATAACCCCCCACTGACCTTTTTTTTGACCTACCCTGTATAAGTCAGCAATTTTTTTTAAAGAATACTCGCTACTAAGGTGATAAAGGGTAAATACGCGACTGACTTTTAACTATCTCAACTTTGCAGAAATGATTTTTGGTCAAGTGTTCATTAATCCAATTTCTTCTAAATATGCATATTCAAAGCAAAAAACTAACTGAAGATGAGCATGATGCTTGTATCTTTTCGCGTTTTGAGCTACGTTCAGGCAATTATTAATGTAACATCCGATTTTTAGTAGTCAGTAGTTGTCATCATTCATATCGAAATTCAGTACGAAAAAACAAGCAGGCCTTTCTGGGAGCTCATGCAGAAAAGCTTAGTAAAAATTAAATGCACGGTTTGCAGGAAATGAGAGCAGAATTAAGAGAAAAAACAGAGCAATAAAACGCAACTTACAGCATAGTTCACTGTACCGATAACTAAAGTAACCATTGACCGGAGAAGAATTCAGAGCCCTCTGGAGTAAACTGACAGCACTTTGTCCTAGAGTGTCCAGTCTGTTGTGCACAATGAGACTAAATGTCGTTTTTCTCGAAAACGCATTGAGCGGTCCAGAGGCTCTCATACTGGATTTGCACAATTCTAAATGGCCCCATGTAAGTGTGAGAAGGTAAGAAAAAAAGTTTACATGTAGTATAGCTCCTGCAAACAGGTAAAAAAGGGCTAATCAGCCGGAAAACATTTTCGGGGCGGAAAGGAGGCCAGCAGTCTCTCCACTCCGCCAGCAAAATGTAAAAAAAGTAAACACAGTGAGTTAGAAAACAAGGCGCGCAACAGAAGTTAATGAAATTATTTGATCTGAATTCCTTTTTTCAAAGGTACATATATGATCTGGACATATTTCTACAAGACAAAAGAAATAATGTGCAAAATTCACTACCTTGTGATAAGAACTTATGGGACTTCCCGGACTCTTCACAGCTCTTAAATTAATTACTGATTTTAAGCTAACTTAAAAATTGCTTAAGTTAATTACTGCCTCTCTATCTGAAGTCAGATCAGTAAAAATAAGTTATTACACTTCATAAATAATACTGGGGTGTCCCATATTCTCTAAATAATGCGTATTCTGTTAGATGAAATACGAATTTGCATAATCCATGCAAAAATAACCACTTGACGCTGACATTTTACTCAGCCAAGGGCCATGTCATAGACTGATTAATAGCAATCAGAGTTTTTTAAACGCCTTTTAAATATCAATTAGAGTAAGAAACTGTTTACCTGTCTCACAATGTACGCCAATGTATCCAGGCGGACACTGACAATAACTGTCGTCGGTATTGTCTGATAAGTATCCGCCATTCATACACAGACTGGTAGAGCAGGTCATACCATTAAAATAGTTTGGACAGCTACAATTTCCAGAATCATTCAGAAATCCTCCATTCTGGCAATATTGAGAAGCATCTCGAGCAATCGGCTAAAATACTGCATCTTTGTAAAAAGTCAGTTATCGTGAGCAAACAGATTAAACAAGTTCAATAGATAAAACCTAAGAGTTGTTTGAAGTGCGTGCTTTGCCAATTTCGCATAGGTGTAAGATTAAATGCGTTCTAGAATGATCGCCATCATGTGATGGATGTGTGAGAAGTAGCGCGCTTCACAACGTCTGCTTAACAAACTGAACTCAATACATATACTGAAAGTCAACCTCAATGACAGCATGTCAAAAAACTGCAATCTTCACTTTGCGTGGTGATTTATTAACCACTGGCTCCATTCTTATCAAATCGTAATGGTTAAGCGTTAACATGAAAAATTAATTCTTGAAACGAATCCTCCTCAAATTCAGAATTGGATGAAAAAAATACTGCTTATCTTCTTATACGTCTCCACGACATTGTTTATTAGATTATCTTTCAACCAATAGGTATGTATTCTTCTGCGAATTGATTGGATAGGACGGATGTTCGGGCTCAAGGTGGAAGGTCACTTACAGTGGGCCAAAGAGTATCAAACCGGATACTCTGTTTTCCGATTCATATCGAATCAAAGGCAGAGAATGAACTGGAAACATTACTAAATTCACGAATTAGATAGTTAGAGTATCCTGCTTTAACCCTATCTCTTTTTACTCCCGTCAATCCTACCTCATCTTCTTTTTCACCGTCCGTTTCCATCGCAATCCCAAACTCTGTCTCTGAAAGTTGATCATATATTTCCTCATTAACAGTTTTATTTTAAGATGTGAAGAGGTTTCGAAGCGGTTAAAAGTATTGCGGTACTCTACTTAAGATACCTTCGTTATCCAATCAACATATTGACAATTTCCATAAAATATCTTTTTTGGCTATAATCAAATACGATTCAGCCCCCCTCTGTTAACTACCATTTCAGAAGCGTACGATATTATCTCGGAATTTTTGCGAATGATTTTATGTCCAATGTGGTCTTACGGCTTCGTTATCCGCATGGCTAATATTACGAAGTATTAAAATTTGCAGTAATGAAAGTAATCGACTCCAGTTGTTTCACAAAGCAAAGCAGAGACATGCAGTTGTTGTTCTTAAGATTTATTAATTAATTGATGATAGTAAAGCTGAAATACCTTTCGTATGAGCTAAATAGTGCCCATTGACAACAAATAATGATCCCAGTATCCAAAGTAATAGTTCCTTTTTCATCGTGCGTTCCTTTATTTGAAGAGAAAGCTGCTGAAACAGAGCCGATGATGAACGAAGAAGGAAGATAATTTAACTTTCATTTTTGAAATCACTCAAAAATCTCTTTTATTTACAAAAAAACACAAAGCAATGGTAAGACTCCATGGTGAGTAAAATTATGATCAAAACTTTGTCAACACTTTGAAATTAATACAGTTTATAGAATATAAAGGTCGATGTGGATCTCTTACTCAAGTACAAGAAAAAGGCTAAGAATTCATTGAACTCAAAATTTAAAAATATTATCTTAATTGTCGCATATTTTCTAATTTTTCATATTTAGGTCTCAGAGCAAAAGTTCGCCTAGCAGTCGACAATCATTTAACCAGCGTCCAATCAGGAAAAAAATTAATCCAAAACTTAGTTCTCCTAGAATATTGCGGACACGACAGAATGAGCGTTAAGGTACATTGCCGACGTCAATTAATAATATTTAATGACAGTTAGGTAGAATTATTTTCCGTAAATACATTCAGCCGCTGTGACACGAATTTTATTTAAAGTTTTAAAGTACTCTAATCACCTCTAATTAGGACTTATTGATGAATGAGATCTTCCTCTCTCAATAGATTCATCACCGCCGCTGTTGTAGGCTAGTAGCATTCAAACTAGTGTGCTGATAAGCTTAGAAGCTTTGCGACAGTGTTAACGTGCACCCACTCAGTGTAACGTAGAGACCGCGCCCTCTTTTAGTGGTGCTCGGGTGTCGTGTTTGCTAACATGCGATGCGATCGCCATCTCTGTTTTACACTCTTTGTATCAGTTGGGCGTACCCGCATTCCAGTACATTTTTTTCAGTATCTCTTATTTTTGTAACGAGATGTACTGAACGCTACGGGAAAGTTTGAGAAACAAATTAGAGTCAATCTGTAAAATATGTTATACGTTATGGGAAGTTTTTCACTTTACCTCTGCAGTAGAAAGTTTTACACGTAATTAAAGGCGAGTCATAATACTGTTCGACCCTACGCACAATTCTGGGGAATAGTAACATTCGATATCTGTGGCTTACTACTGAATGGATGCAAGAGTTATGGTGCTTAGCACCTATGGCCAGTATATATTAGATTACTAAGCGCCTTAACGTGCGCTGGCTTAAGCTGCTAGTATCAAAAGTTACTATTTTCTTATCGTATGCGAAGTTTTATTGGATAACGCGTCGCCTCAATGACTTACGAAAACTTTCAAAGGCGCATCGATGCGACTTAAAACTTTGAGTAAATAGCGATATGCAACCACATTGCGAGTCGTTGCATGCACAAGTATCTGACAGAGAACGTAAACACCTCTCAATTACGTTTTCGCATCATGCACGCAGTTTCGTATTTAGGACACATCTCAACAGTTCTGCCAATTCAAACAATAGCTAATGATCTAAGTGAAGTTGGTGATAGCAATCAGTTACTCAAAAAAATGTCCCATCCAATATTCCTGGCCTTACAGTCTTCAGAGGGCTTAGTAGAAAATTTTGTTTAAGATTGAGCTTCGTTTGGAAATTGCTTCCTGTCTCTGCTTCAGTTTCAGAACGGACTTAGGGTTCACTTCCAAAAATAATTTGCAGTTATGAATTTTCAGCACGGTGAGTGTTCAGAAAACCCGAAAATAACCGAAAAATTGGTCGCTGAGCTTGCAATTCTGCTTGTCAGTAGTTGCAATAATGCTATGAAACAGATCCACGTGATCAATTGCACTTGCAGCTTCGAGCAATCGTTTATTTCTGACGCTTTTCATCATTGAAATTAAAATCTAAGAATATGAATACGACCGTCAAGCCATAATGCGATCGTTCGAATACTACCGAAGTAAAGGTGCTAAACGAGAAGCTAAACTGAAGATAAAAGTTTCATTACAAGCATTCCGGTTCATTTACTGCAAAGTTCTCGTCAAATATACCAATAATGGCTTCTCCTCGAATTCCGCCAGCGCTAATGTAATATTGCGTAACATGTTCAATAGATTCAACCCTTTTGAGCGGTGATAATTCATTGACAGACAGAACATTTAGGAAATTTCAGACTGCGTGACAGCGATAATTGGTATGTGTAAGGCATTACAGCAGAGAAAAACATTGCATTCGCAAGCGATCAAAAATCACTACACATCAGTCAGCTTAGCTTACGCATCAGGAATTACAGCGTCATTGTTACATACGAAAATAATTCTGCCTCGTTATAAACCGGTGTCAGCTGATGATTGAACATTTTCTTGGCACGCCTTTTGAACCTTTTGAATCGCTCTCCAGTTTTCATTTCTTTGTGTTTACTGCTTTAATGGATATTTTTTAACAGAGTTGTAAACATTTTCCTTAAGTTTCTTAAATAAATAATGCAGATAAAAAGATGCTAAAAACGGCTAAATACAATTAATTGAGAGATATGTGGACTATTGTCGGGGATTGTAATGCGATTTTGCTGAAAAAATCAGGAATGCTGGTTTTTAACTTAGGCAGAACCATTTAGTATAACGTGAAGCGAGATGCGTGCACAGGTTCAGGTCTACTTGAAGGAAGTGATAGTAATATCTTGATGGCATAGCAGACCAGCCATGGCTGATAGAAGCTAAGATTAGTTTCCTTCTATCTAGACACTAAGTTTTTCATCTCTCTCATACACTCCCACGCCCACCACATAGCAGTGTATACACTTACTAGTTATTAATACTTTTAAGTCGCTTGATAGGAGAAGATAAATGGTATGAGATCCTTATA
This sequence comes from Plectus sambesii, assembly GCA_002796945.1. Taxonomy (NCBI): domain Eukaryota; kingdom Metazoa; phylum Nematoda; class Chromadorea; order Plectida; family Plectidae; genus Plectus; species Plectus sambesii. The sequence goes on along the minus strand of NIUQ01000169.1, from coordinate 63,273 downwards.
GCGGTACACCTCCAGTGTCCCGACGACTATGTCTGCTCATAATGTGCAACGACGTTTAGTGACACAAGGTCACTTTACAGAAAATGAAAATCAGTCTTTACCTTCTGGCATCGTTCGTTTTGGTAGCTGTGGTCGGTGGGTCACCTCGGCCGGAAGCGGAGCCGGATCACGAATCCCGTCTACATCCATACCGCGTTCGACTCTGGGACTCCAGACGTTCTTACGAACCGGTCCCTCATGTTCAAGGTTACGATGACGGCGTCATACAAAAACCGACGACATCGTACAAGCGCGAACGCGACGAACGACGGAAGAGACGAAGCTTCAAAGTTTTGGCCCAGGATTGTCATGTCAATAGTGCTCTCGAACTTGTTTGTTCACCGGGGGCTTGACTATTGCAAAAAACAGTGTAATCCTCTCTTTTATCTGCTGTAACATCAATACATTATTAAAGTTCTTATTAATGATTACACCTGACATTGCATTGCATTCTTAAGTGCTTGATGTCGATACAGTATGCTGAATGCTGCAAAAGAGAAGCGCCAAGTTGAAAAAGAAATGCATGCAGTCACTTATACATTCTTGACTAGATGCTAAAATCTCTACAAAAATAAATCAAGACAACTTCACGCAATGTTATGATATGTAGAATATAAGGCCGCACGTACCAAAAATCGTAAGCTGCCTGAGGTCAACGACAGAAACTGTCGCAGTTATTCTAATATAATCAAAACTGCGTCAAGTGTAGCAAAAGAAGGGGTGGGTGAAATTGGTGTGCGTCCGTTTCTCCATGCACATCAAAAATGCACTTGTCAAAACATAATTACGAAAATATATTATAAATTTTGTCAAGGGTTATGTAAGGCGCTCTTGGCAGTGTTCGGTTGGATTTGGATTTGCGCCAAAAGACCTCTAAAAGCGACGCGATCTTATCTTTGCAATCGATCATATGAGCCCGTATTACATTTCATTGGCTATATAAACGATCGTATCGCCTCGCGTTGCAGCCACATTTCATTGCGCAGGCGCATTAAGTATCGATAAATATAGCAGAAACTGCAGTATTGAAAAATTCACTGCATTGATGATGATCAGCTTAATCATTAATGCAGGTAGACGGGACGTGTTGCCTCACGGTTTTTGAAATTGTCCCTCTTTAACCGGTGTTTTTGGGTCAGAAATAAATTTATAGTGTTTTGCATCTCAGTTCGCTGATTCTAGCTGCGCGCCTGAATTTTGCACGACTTTGTCTGTGTATTCGGCAACTGCCACATTATTCCATAGCATATAATTTACGATATCAGTCAAGTGGACTCATTTCGAGCCATGATGGAGATGAAGGATGCCTCGTTCACGCGGCAGCTCCTAATTCGTCTGACAGCGCTGTTTTGGCCCGTTTGGGAGTTTGTTTGATAAAATGCTGTATTGCACAAAAAGAAGTATTGGTCAGAGATACAGATAATCACAATATTATGCACTAATTCTTGCAGTGATTGTACATGAACGGCTTGTTCAAAAGATAATATGATTGTTAACAAGCGCAATGTATGGTTACCGAAAGGAATATGCTCATGGCTTTTAGAGGCAGTTTGCGTTAATTAGTATAGGTATGAGTAGTAATCTGTGGCAGAGAAATCTTAATAGCTGCACAAACTCAGAGGAAACTTGAATCACAGAATCCATACGAGCATCCTCTAGAATTCTTTGATACTTCATGTTACCAATTTCACTCTATTAAGGAAACTTTTAAATTTTAAGAGGACGTTTTCCATACTGATATGAATAGTGTAAATAGTGTTGCAGTGAAAATGTAGCTAAAAGAACCTGATTAATCTTGGCTAAAAATTGTCCTATGACGCTTGAAAGAGCAGTTATTTCGCTTGTTACGCTTATGACCAAGTCTAAGTATCTTACGTAAAGTAAAGTTGAAACAAAAAAAGGCATCACAACAAAATAAGAAAACACAGAAGCGCTCAGAGTCAGCTTAAACTCCCGCATATCGTTCCGAGACCCATCTTCTTTCAGTACCACTACAGTAGTCGGCGCCGTAGTGGCGCAGGTCGTCTGCGTAGCGCGATTTCAGGCAATCAAATGATAGAGCAGAGGTATGCAGGCAAGCCAGACGAGAGTTCGTTCAGTTCACATTTGATTGATGTTTCGTTCTCCAAATAAGTATCAGCGGAATTCCGAAATTTCAATTTTGTGGAATTGTTTTTACTCACGCATCGCATGTTCCATTGACGATCAGTAATTAAGATTTGCAAATTTTCAATGGAAGTTTTGACTTGATCGCATCTTTCTTTCCATTCTAGCCGAGACAATATTTTGTAATCGGACGATTTCATCAAGTAAGCTTAACTGATATTGTTTTGGCTCATTCATTCACTGATGACACTTTTACTGCTGAGCGAGGATGTTTTGGATATTTTTTGTTGTTAATTGACCATTTAAGGAATATTTCAAAAGCATGAATTTTGGAGATAAAGCGTCTTGTATCAGTCTTTGACGCAGCTTACTCTCAAATAGTTAGAATAATATAGTCAAATTGATATTAGAATCATTAATAACCCATAATGTTTGACTCTAATGCGATAAATTATCAGTTACGAATGAAAAATGTTCTGTCTATCGCAGAATATTTAGTCGGAACAGTTAGTTATGAAAAACCATTTTTAAGAGTATTCATATTCGCCTTCATAAGAGAAAGTATTATGTTTGATTTGGAATAATGGAATGTTTTCTTTAGCGCAAAGATGCCGGTGACGGAGGCCAATTTTGTAGAAGACCGCTCGAAGCAGAGAGCGGCGGCAACAACAACAGAAATGCCGACGAACCGTCTGTGCTATTGCACATATGGCCCGGAAGTTTGCGGCAGCGCCAATGAAACGTGTATCAAAGACCCCAAAGCCGCTTGTTTTCACAGCGTGGAACTGGTTGGTTCGCTTCTTTTTTATTCTTTTTCGGCAAGACTAAATTGACTTGACTTTTTGTTCAATCAGTAGCAAAAAACGAGCTAGGTATCGTAGTTGACAAAGATAAGCTCACTTTTCGGTGCTTGCGCGTGATGGATGAAAATTCGTAAATTGCGGGATTGATTTTGATTCGTTTCAGGTGCACAATACGGAGACGAAAGCGATGGAAAAATGGCATAGTTACGGCTGTCTCCCGCTTGAATTGACGATGGAGGGTAGAGAAGCATCCGCTTCCCACTTTCAGGTAATAACACCTTGGGACACAGTCCTTAACGGGCTATGAGGATTACAAATATCAGGGTGGCGAAGAAATTATACTAAAAGACTTACATTTTGAAATGTACGATAACATGTCATATGAGACCAACTAAATTATTATTTACATTAATTGTAACAATAACCCCTTTTGATCTTTCACACAAATTACGCAATGAATTAAAATATATCGTAATTAGCTGTAGCATATTGTTATTAATTAGTTATGATAAACTTACTAGTGACGCATCAACGACGGGCTAATTGAACTATTCGATAATTTTATACTTTCAGTGCAACGGTTGGCGAAGCTCTCACACGCAGCCGAAAAGTATCGCGTGCTGCGATGAAGGCAATTATTGCAACAAGAATATCACGCCACCGCCTTTCTCCAACGTTCCCTCCACTCCCGAAGGTAGACCATTCGGCTTATAGCCGTCGCTGTTTAATTTTGTCACTTTGAATTCATTTTCGCCATTCTTGCATTTAATTTCCTCCAAACCAACGTTCTAATTGAATGAGAGGTTACGAATTTGAATGTAACCATGACAAATTATGACGAAACATCCTGTAATTGGTTGAATTTTTATACATGTAGCGAACTTTGCATATTTCAGGAGGACATTCTTTGGAAAGTTTCATCAGCCACATGCCATTGGTATTGATTGTACTGGTTGGCGTTGTTGGTGCCGCGTTGGTGCTGATGTTAATCACTTGCGCAATCGTCAGTTATATTCGATATCGAAAAAGTAAGTTGGTCTGTCTTGCTCACTTGTTTGTTCACTTCTTGCATTATCATAATCTTTAGGAATAGCTGAAGGGGTGGCCAGTCAGTATTGAGACATATATTTAATCGGGTTATTAACATAAATTGTCACTTTTTTACTCAATTTCGTTAACATTGCATTCATATTGAATGTAGAGACGACGAACCTGAATGCTAGAGTGACGAATTTTGATGAAGGGCAGCGTATTTTATCGGTCCACTGTCATTTGTCTAATTATACGATACTGACGGTTGCGTGTATAATTGTAGCTGGCAAGTGGCGTTTCCTGCCGGCTTCTCGCCTGCCATCAAAGAAGCGTCGCAGCTGTCCTCTGATCGAACATGCGGACAACGTATACATCTTCAACAACAGCAACGAAAAGACCAAGATGCTGGTGAGTAGGAATTAAAAAAGCTTCTGATAGACTGACTATACTGTCTAATCGTACCTCTTCTCTATTAATCGCTTTTTATGACAGTAAACAAATTACAGGTCGATATCGGTGTGGAAGCGAGCTCGGGATCGGGTTCCGGCGTCGCTCATTTGGTTCAGCGCACGGTTGGTGGCCATTTAGTGCGCCAGGAATGGATCGGAAAGGGAAGATATGGCGAAGTGTGGAAGGCTGAATTCCACGGCTCTGATGTGGCTGTTAAGGTTTGTTGCTTGTTTCTTTGTAGATGTGTTTGTACATTGAATTACCACTAATGTTAAGCATATTGTTGGCTTCTTTTATACTAAAGTGTGCAAGATATAGTAATCTACTGGTTATAAAAGTAGAGACAATGTTCTATTTGAAAAAATTGCACACGTAAATTACATTTTTTTTCTTGCATTAAATTCGTGAAGTTAGTCCCAGGCTTGACTAATAGTAATAATACGAGGCTTGCAATTCAAATATTTCGCGAATTCTATCTTCTCTAATTTTAGGTATTCTACACGACTGAAGAACATTCGTGGAAAAATGAACGCGAAGTTTACCAGTCTACTATGTTGAACCACGAAAATATATTACGTTAGTTTTTCTTGATTTCGAACACTAGGTCGTGAAAATTAGAGTTTGATTTGAGAATCCTAGATCCTGAATATTGCGGTTTTGTGGAGGTTTCACGAATCCTAATGAAAATGTTACATAAACCATTTTCCGGCGGGGTTGAATTCACTTGTAAAAGATACACCATTTTCACTTTAATGAGGACGCTTTTAAAATCAATAAGTACGTTTTCTTTCAATTAAAAAGTACCGTGGTTGATTAGATAAACTTTCTTTTTGATTTTAAAATGCTCTCTTCGATTTGGAAAGTAACCTTATTAAAGTGAAAGGAATGCGTGTTTGAAATTGAGAGCGTTTTCATTGAATCGTAATATACATTTCCGTTTGCAGGTTTCGTAGCGGCGGACATTCAGGGCAATCAGTCGATCACGGAGATGCTGCTCATCACCGACTTCCACGAGCTCGGCTCGCTACACGACTACCTCAAGCGCGGCGAGCCGCTGTCTTCCCTGGAAGCCTTGCAATTGGCGCATAGGTAAAATTTGCTTGTTTCATTTCTGGCCTATGTACATCGACAGTTTTGCGCTTCGTTACAAAAGTTTTTTTACAAACTGAAGTCAATCCTGAAAACGGTTTCTTATTATCATTATATAGGATGTTCCAATAGTTCTTCGAGTTTTTAATAAAGCGTATGAGACAAATGTGTCATTGAACTATAACAAAATTTCATGTGAAAACTTGTCAAAATTCTTTTAATTGCTTGTTTATTTGTTTAGGAGTAAGAGGAAGAGAGAGTTTTTTGTTAATACTTCAATTGCGGCGGGCTTTATTAATTTATTACAGTAGCCTCGACGCGAATGCGACGGGTTAGTAACTTATTACAAGTGGTATTTTTAGCGCCGTGAGCGGCATAGCACATCTGCACGACACACTGACGGGAACGGGCAGCGGCTGCAAGCCGGAGATTGCCCACCGCGACATCAAATCGAAGAACATCATTGTAAAGCGCGCCGGTGTTTGCGCCATTGCCGATTTTGGTCTCGCCATTCGCTACTATGCCAAGTAAGTGATTTTCTACACGCTTAAGAGGCTGAAGTTATAACAACGCCTTTCATAATAATTTGTTGCTTTTGCATTAATTTGTTAAGTTTTGTACTCAATTTCGTCACATTTTCATTCATATACGTCAAATTAGTGTTCTAATTGAATGCTGAGATGATAACCTTTGATGAAAATCCTTGTATACACCGTTTTTACCTCAATAAGAACACTTTAAAATTCGTAGAGGACGTTTTATACATTGATTTAGCTGGAATAATGTCATCTTTGAATTGAAAAGTGTCCTGTTTGGAAAGTGTCGTTATTCAAATGAAAATGACATAGTCGGAGTGTTGTTACGAAACCGTCTCTGTATTTGTAGAGAGCGTCGGATGGACCCTGCCAATCCGAACATTCAAGTGGGAACGAAGCGGTACATGGCGCCCGAGGTGCTGGACAAGACCCTGAATGTCAAGGACTTCAATTCTTTCAAGCATGCCGACATTTATTCCTACGCACTCGTCCTATGGGAGCTGGCTAGGCGTGTTGATGTGAGTAATTGCAGTTTTCCCTTATCAAAAGTGTTACGCGCTCCGGCTTGATAAGTGTAAACACAGAGAGTTTAGGCCTAGAGTTTCATCAGAAGAAGAATGTTTACAACGGCGGAAGATTAGGTTAGGAAGATGGGGCTTCCTGTTATTGTGCAAGTTTATTTATTTAGGGGGCGTATGGAACATTCTTTGAGTCATGTCGCAGTGTGGAATATATTATAATTACTGTCACTAGCATGACCTAATGCACACGCTGCGAGTAAAAGAAAGGCAAAGTTTTCAACAGGGCGAATGGCAAATTTTAAGGGCTCAGTTGACCAAGGACCGAACTTTGAAAGCTATTGGAAAGCGGACGGGATTGAATATACGATTACCATGAAAGCATTTCTAATTCATCCACTTTCGTGCTGTATCCTGGAAAGTATCTTAGTGTATTCGAAGTCATAATAGTTTCTCGTCACACTGGATAGAAAGATGCTTGTGAGAGCAGAACGATTGGAAAATTGCAGTAAAATGAAGTTGTGTTTAGAATGGACCGTTGCCGGCGAACATGTCAACCAACGCTCCGTCGCTCTCCAACGACTCGTCGATACCAACCGATCCTGTCGCTCATTCGCCTTCGCCCACGTTGTCCAAGCGGAGCGACGAGGTAGCGCTTTTTACTCTTCAACTAGTAATGATAATTTGCCGATTATTAATAAGAAATCTTTTATTGAGTAAACTGTTTATACAATGTGGTACAAAGCAAAAGCTACACACGGGGCTTGCAAACCATGTGCACTTATCTGGTTCCCACTGTATATGTGGATTTTTTGCAGTCGTCAACCGGAACCGCGCGTCCGTACGAGCCGCCGTTCGAGGGAATGGTGGCGTCCGATCCGAGCTTCGAGGAGATGAAGCAGATCGTCTGCGAGGAGCAGCGCCGGCCGCCGCTCGAAGAATCCTGGCGATCAGATGAATTCAAAGGGGTTCGTTTGTTGTTTCGATTATTTTTTTCGTTTCATTTAGTTTTATAATTTGTTTATTTTTGTATACTGCGAAATAAGGAGTAGCTTTATATATCTTTTTATCGAATTTATAACGACGATTTGCTGAGTTTTTTCGGAAATTTTGACTTTATCCCGGGTGGAAATGTTTGATGCGCTGGTGATAGGAGTTAGTGGTATGTTTGGAAAGTACAAACGAGCACTACTATGGAAGTGGTTGAAATTTGGGTCTGTTGGAGGATCTTACATCATATTTCGGCTGTCTTGCATTCAATATCGTCACTCTTGTATTGAACTTCATAGAGCGTGTATTCAAATTAAATGCAGAGATGACGAAATTGAATGCAGGAGTGATGAATGGGAATGTAAAAGTAAGGAGTTGTGAAGAAAGATTCTGATTATAATTTTTCAGACCTCTCTCCATCTTTTGGCCGACTTGATGATTGAATGTTGGAGTTCAAAGCCATCGTGTCGACACTCCGCCCTGAAGCTCAAGACCACTCTCAAGCGGATGATTGAATCCTTCCCTCTCAGTTCTATCACTGCATCCGATAAATGGCTGTCACCCGCCTACCAGCCACCGTATCGCGATGTTGACAGCGGAATTCGCAGCAAGACTCAGTCTTGAAATGGTTATGCTTATATTTTTCTACCGATTCTTTTTGTACATCGAGTTGTTTGACAATTGTCTTTTGCTATGTTGATTATGTTGTTTCATCGCCCAGGATGGTGTTCGATTGGTGTTGAAAGGTGTTCTTTTAAGACGCGCCTCGAAGAGTTCAATAATCCGTACAATTTCAGTTTTATTATTTAATGCGCCATATTTGATAGCTTCCTGTCAATGGTTTCGCGTATTCTTTTACTACAACGAGGAAAATTTGTAATCGAAATTTGTTGTAATTGGGTTATAAAGGGAAATTGAAGGAAAGTGATGAGGTTAATATTCAAGAAGTTATAGAACCATATTTTGCATGGTTAAAGTTGCGTACGCGAGACTATTCTTTTCGGTGCATTAATCACACTTATTGCCCAGTTTGAAAACTTACCATTCTTGGATTGTCATGCCTTGGACAATTGTTTACTTTTTATCCGCGCTTAAGACTTCGATTCTTTTGAATGCATTTTCAGTGTTTTAATGACGATTCTGATTGTTCATGTTGTGTCTACCTATTTATGCATTTTGCTAGCGATATGCATGCCTTGTACGTTCTCTTTGTTTTACTGTTTGTCGGTTCTTATCGCAATGGAAGTAATATCACCTTAATTATCAGAATTCGTATCCAACGATATTTAAAATGATGATAATATCAAAATTTAATGATCAGTCTGTTTTGATTTCTGAACCGTCAGCCTACGATAGTTTGGTTTACGAATTCTCCAAAGTGTCTTGTTCGAATTTCGATGCCGAATATTGATTGGTGTTCGACCTACAATGATGATCAGCAATATGTGCTTTAGTGTTCAACGGTCATTCTACATGTTTTGCCATATTTGTTGTTGTTCGGTTAAACAGAAGAGAGTTGCCTACTCCCAAAGAAGGAGTAAGGAAGAGGTGGCAGGGTGGACGCCCTGGCCCAATTTCATAAAACAATACAAAGTGTAGAAATTTCATTACATTTCTGCGTTTTACATTTCGCATACTTTTCGCGAAATTAGCCCCTGTGCGTGCTTTGTGCTCCGGCGGGCCGTAGACGAACCTTATCCGCAGCTTTCTTCTGTTGTTGAATCTTTGATGAATATAGCAAGCCCAGTGTACAGCTTGACGTGCCTTCGTTTCGCTTTTTGTCGCATCTTCTCGACATTCGTGGCCTTTTTGGTCATGTGTGGCTTCTTGTGGCTTCCTAATATTGCTCATGGACGCTATATGAACATATGCACTTTGACAAGGTATACTCAAAATTTTCGATGACTACTGAAAATCGAGTTCTAATCTCGCAACGAAAAAGATGTTGCTGAGAATTTGAGCGCATCTTTGGTTTGCCATGCAGCTGCACCTGCGATTTTGGCATTGCCGAATATCCCATTTCTGTTGGAGAATTTTGAGTATCCGCGCCAACCATATTTCGCTATGCAAGCGATGAATTTAGCTCATACGCTTGGAGCTATGTTTTATCGGGTGCGTTTGTGTTTGTCCACCGGGCTTCGTTTTAGCATTTGATCGACTTGTATGTGCCATTTTAAAAGTTTCATGCACTACTAATTGCAGTATTGTGAATAAACGTTCATGAAAAATGCGTGTAACGCAGCTTATACAAGTGAGCAAGTGAATGGCATCATGCTATTCATGACTGGTTTTCGAGCGCTTAAGACCAACTTTTTCTAAGAAACAATCTTGTTTTGGTATAGTTTGTAAGCAATTTTCAGATTTCGATGAAACTTTGCAATCTGGGGTTATTCAGTTCGAGATAGTCCGAAAGTTACGTTAAAATTTTAAAATCAATTTTCGCGCCGAATACGGTGAAATTTTTAATTTAAATTGAATGACTATAATCGATGTACTTAATCTTTCTCTATCCCATTCTTAGGGGCATGATGTGAGAAATAGGAATGTGTGCGCAGTAATGAAGCAATCCAGAAATAAAAAATTCATGCAAGAAAGGAAAGGTCGCTTACTTAAATTTTCAATCGTTCGAATTTTTCGTCAAAAACTCGTTCACATTTTCTAAGCAAAATATACCCTAAGTTCGCTCTTCAGACACTGATTTATCCAACGATATTATAACAAGCAATCTTTGATTAATATAATTCAGTGATTATATTCCGAATTTCCATGCTCTCTGCTCGAATAACGGTCGTGCTCAAAGCAGTGAAGTTTGCTGTTCATGTTATGGTTCCGGCCGCTTAAGACAGAGCCATAAAGTTTGTGTAACTGGCAATCGTGTGTGTCTCGCCTCATCCATATTGCGTATCAAGCAGCGCAAGCAGCAGTCTATGCTGAGTAATCGCAATTCAAAAATTTTATTGCATAATAGGTTTGCACTTAAACATCACCATGCTTGTTTGACAGCAAAGTGACGAATGAGAGAACAATCTTACCATAACTCAGAATGACGGAATGCGATGGCAATTTAAAACTTTTAAGCAAAGGAATGTTCGCAATTTAACACATCAACATTTCTGACTGATAGTGAAGTTAAGAATTAAGCAGCAATCTTTCTGTAAGTCTGAGTGACGAGCGAGCTATTGAACTTTAAGATAAGTGCAATCCTTTCAGTCAGCTTAGTAGTGCATTATCATCCTAATCACAAACTGCTGCATACCCATTATATAAGAAATACTGCCCTACCCAAACATCAACGAGTTACGCAAAAGAATCGGCTTAACTTGGTGATGGGCGGATCAGACCATAGGATAACTTCTCTTTCGTCACTATTGACTGTCCCAAATACTAAAGTACTTACATACAATAACTGTTTTGTATCCTGTACCACTCACACCATGATAAGGAGAGCTTAGCTGCTTAAAGAAGGGAGTAGCATCCCCAAGTTTCAGTTTTCGTTAGCCACTAAACAGAACTTTTATGTTTTATTGTCTATAGAAAAAAATAAACTTCAAAATGAACAAGTGGTTCTGCTCAGTAACTGCAACCTTCTTCCTAGCCATTTTCTTAAATCTTCAAACTGATGTTACTGCACAAAATCTTCTCACAATACCCTCCGTAATACTGAATGAAACATTTACCCTCGATTCTAATGGCTCGAAGAAATTCACAAGCAAAGTTTCACTGCTGGATCCTCTGAGATTGCCAGTGCAAGATGGTTTGAGAACTGTAAGTAATTTTTATGTCGCCTTTTGTCTACGAGACTTCCTAAACGGTATTTATGGTATTCCAACATTAAACGCATACCGTAATTATTCTAATAGTACGACATGTCATACTATTTTTCGATCCCTCTCTACCCTGTAGTACTATTAGAGAGTCTCGTACTATATTTCGATTACATCCTCTCCGCAGGTCGATGGCTCGGTATCGCGATCCGTTCGCATGTCAATCAGCGTTCATGTATTCGATAGTAACCTTGCGCTTGCGTATTTTATGTCTCGTTTGGCTCCCCCTTAGAAAAGGGCTATGCTTATCTAAGATCAAAGAAGACCGACGATCTCTTTCGCTCTTTTTTTACCCCTTAGCCCTGCTAGCTTGGCTGCCCTTATTCCTGAATAGAATTGACCATTCAACTATGCAAATCTCGATCACCTTCTTTATCATCTAATCTATTATGCACCAACACCACTAACGCTACCGTGATCCGTTTCCCTTGATATGAGATATCAGTATTCTAATAGTACGACATGTCGTACTATTTTTCGAAGGGACCGTACCATTTTGTACTATTGGAGACTGGCTTTCGCCTAAAAAATCGAGACGCTTCTTCATCTCATTAAATGAATGGAAAGTGAACGGTGTCAGAGTGGTATGATTGATACCGTAATTATATATGGAATGAGCGAATTGAAGCGCTCTTACAGCGTGTGATAATGGATCAGAAGGAAGTGCGGAAAATAATGCGAAGGAGAATGCGATAGAGCAGGAGGGATAGCGAATGCGAATGTGAATGACTGAATGATTGAATGAATGCAGAGATCAGATTGGAGCAAGCACGTATTCAAAAGGCTAAGGTCACGTTCTAACGTAGCTCGCGCTCGATTTAGCGCGCCAAAGCTATTTCATATCCGCAAATTAAATTAACAGATAAAACTGATGCCATCTTCATCAACTGACACAGCAGCACCATCGTCACCAACTGACACAATAGCGCCATCTTCATCCACCAAAACGGCAGCGCCACCTATGCCAACTGATACAGCTGCCCCATCTTCACCAACTGACACAGCAGCGCCATCTTCACCAACTGATACAGCAGCACCATCTTCACCAACTGATACAGCAGCGCCATCTTCACCAACTGATACAGCTGCGCCATCTTCACCAACTGATACAGCAGCACCATCTTCACCAACTGATACAGCAGCGCCACCTATGCCAACTGACACAATAGCGCCATCGTCACCAACTGATACAGCAGCGCCATCATCACCAACTGACACAGCAGTGCCATCATCACCAACTGATACAGCAGCACCATCTTCATCCACTGAAACGGCAGCGCCATCATCACCAACTGATACAGCAGCGCCGTCATCACCAACTGACACAATAGCGCCATCTTCACCAACTGATACAGCAGCGCCATCATCACCAACTGACACAGCAGCGCCACCTATGCCAACTGATACAGCTGCCCCATCTTCACCAACTGACACAGCAGCGCCATCTTCACCAACTGATACAGCAGCGCCATCTTCACCAACTGATACAGCAGCGCCATCTTCACCAACTGATACAGCAGCGCCATCATCACCAACTGACACAGCAGCGCCATCTTCACCAACTGACACAGCAGCACCATCATCACCAACTGACACAGCAGCGCCATCTTCACCAACTGATACAGCAGCACCATCTTCACCAACTGATACAGCAGCGCCACCTATGCCAACTGACACAGCAGCGCCATCTTCATCCACTGATACAGCAGCCCCATCTTCACCAACTGATACAGCAGCGCCATCTTCACCAACTGATACAGCTGCGCCATCTTCACCAACTGATACAGCAGCGCCATCGTCACCAACTGATACAGCTGCGCCATCTTCACCAACTGACACAGCAGCGCCATCTTCATCCACTGATACAGCAGCGCCATCGTCACCAAATGACACAGCAGCACCATCTTCATCCACTGAAACGGCAGCGCCATCATCACCAACTGATACAGCAGCGCCGTCATCACCAACTGACACACCAGCGCCATCATCACCAACTGATACAGCAGCACCATCATCACCAACTGACACAGCAGCGCCATCATCACCAACTGATACAGCAGCACCATCATCACCAACTGACACAATAGCGCCATCTTCATCCACCGAAACGGCAGCGCCATCTACACCATCCCAAACAGCAGCGCCAAGTTCTACTGTTCAAACACCAGCACCATCGTCATCAACTCAAACAACAGCACCTGTTTCGTCAACTCAAACAACGGCAGCATCATCAACTCAAACAACAGCACCAGTTTCGTCAATTCAAACAGCAGCAGCATCATCAACTCAAACAGCATCACCATATTCATCAACTCAAACACCAGCACCAGCTTCTTCAACTCAAATTCCAACACTAACTCCATCAACTCAGTCGTCGACGCTGACAAGATCGACTGCTACACTCAAAACAACAAGTACTTCGCCGCAAGTAACAAGAACTATGCCTTTAAATTCGTCAGTGGCGAGCTCCACGTCACAAACATCAGGCATGGTAACATCGACTCTTATTCCCACAACGTCGCCTGTACTACCAAACACAACTTTTGACATCCAACCAAACCAGACACTAAGTTTCGTGAGCCAAGTATCAATTGAAGAACCACTTACATATACAATGGAAGGTGGGACGGAAAACATAAACAATGTTTTTGTCTCCTTTTGTCAGAGTGACCTCCAAAACGATAATTATGGAATTTCGATCCTTAACGCACTTTTAAATGAAAAAATTGCTCTACCGGCATCGCAAGTACTCGATATTTACGTACGAACTTCTACATGCCAATCTCTGATTCATCGTGTGAGTGGTCGTATTGAATTAGCAGCATCCTACCAGCTCACCACAACTATACAAGCAGGAGCGAAAGGCGCTACTGGAAGTATCTCGGCTACTCAAGGAGGCATAGACGTTGAGACAACAACTAGTACTTCTCCTTCACAAGCAACAACCGCTTCGTCGCGAATATCTGGCGGCGCAATTGCAGGCATTATTGTTGGCTGTATTCTCATTGCCGTTCTGGTAATAGGGGGAGTCATCGCTTTGTTTGCTTTTAAAAAGAGACGAGACTCCAGGTCTTCCCATCATCACCAGCGTAGTCATCACTATATACGCAGTGTTCAGGATCGAATATAGAAATTTTGCTCAGCAAAGTAAACTGGGACTTGACACTATTTTTTTCAGAACTGCTTACTTTTACTAATGAGTTTTCACTACGCTTGCGCTCCCCGTGCTGCTAAAAAATCAAAATGAAAAGTATGCGATTAAGCTTTGATATAGTTGCATATGACGCGAGCGTCTATTAAATCATTATATGAAATTTGTACAGTATTTTCGTAAACTATGCAGTTCATTTTTATACGTGTGAAATATTCTTTGATTTCTCTTGTCGTTGGTGTTTTTGATATAATTATCTTGTGTGTAAAGAAACATTATTTAGTCTTCTTTCCCAGTGGTTATACAGCGCAAACAATGCTTTATTTGAAATCAAGAGAGATTAATGGAAATAGCGATGCCTCTAATGATCAGCTGAAACGTTGCTTGAAGAAGGAATGCAAATTTTGCGTCATTGTCACTGATTGAATGTTTAATGCCACAGTGGGTTGTTGTTCAGTTACTATATTCATTAAATGTGTCAAAAAGTGTGTAAATGGGAACAATTATGACATAATGGGAATTACTATGGGCTATTTTGCGCGAATAGTTTCGAAAAACGTTCTAACTGTTACAAGCACACTACGTGCTACCAAGGAAATAGTTGATTTTCTGTTTCATTCCAAGTAGATTTGTTTAAAAGTTGTCGAATATGACGCGAACAATTGAAATTAATTGAAAACCAATTCTTACGATATTCTATTCGTTCATTTTCTCTCATCGATAATTTCTATTCCGATATTTTCGCCGTGCGAGAGGTAAAAGAAATACCTATTGTAGCATTTTTCATGACAATATGCGGCTATTTATTCAACAGTTTGACGATATCTCAGGTGAAAAATTATAATTAACTGGGTCCTGGAGGATCATCTTTTCTTGAGAGTAAGACTTGTTCTTACTTTTCTCTCTCGAGTTAGATTTTATACAAGCGAGGCGCTTCGGCGAGCAGCAATATAACACCTGAAGTTTAGTACAGGATTCATATTATTCGCCGACGCTGAGCTCACTCTTCAACTCTCACACCAAGAGTCGCTTTCAGCACTGTTTTATACCGTTGATTTTGATTAAAATAGTTTTCTGCTACAGCCAGTTTTTCATTTTTATTTAACGAACGTGCAATATTGTTAAATGATAAAATAAAAGAACAACTAAATCATACTCATATAATACAGTCACAAGGTATCATTTCTACTTGACAGGCTTTCTATAAATTACTGTAGGGCGTGTTCGATTCATTTAATGACTCAGAAGAAGCTCTGTCCACATTTCGTCGGCAGCTTCCGATTACATCAGAATGGCACTGAGTCGTTCCTTCTGTCAACCGCATCAGCAGTTGGTAGTCTCTTGTTGAACAGGGGAGGCGAAAGCGTCACATTCTTTTCGTCTTTATTGGCCGCAAAAAATTCAATCGCTTCCCAAGGCGAGCTCGGAGGAACAACTATGGTCATTTTTGACAAGACAGCAATCAGTCTGGCGCTGGCGGTTGCTCGGCACACGAAGAGCGTTTATTCGGGAGAAGACGTGAGATTTTGCATGTTCAACAGGAAGACATAAATTTATATATAATAGCAACCCCCCGTGGACACTCATTCGCCTTCTTGGAAGTGTCAATAATCTAGTTTTGTGCCCATTCATAGAAAGGACTGCCAAGAAAGAGTGCGGGGCGTTGCTGAAAAACTTCACGGCAGTCAAGAATGATTGCCATTGCTCAAGTTCTGTGAACACTACTATAAAAAATTGGTGCCAATGACAAAACAGTCGTTTAACTCTTCACCATTATCCTATTTAAGTGCCTTGCGTTCAATTCTATAGTTCATTCAAACTCAGCGAATACAAAAATAAATATAAAAACATCTTTTAAAATTGGTGAAGTAATGGAAGAATTTGAACTTTTATCGCTTGATCAGCAACAGCATTGAGGTCAAGCTGTCTACTGTTGTTAAATCTAACACGCATTAGCTTAAAACTGTTACTTATGAGATTCGTTGGAGCCATTTGTACAATTATTTCAATTGGTTCTCATCTCTCGTTGCAACAGTTTGTCTTCATTATAACCTCTGCGTTTATTAGCCCTGATTTTATTAGCAGTGGCTTCTTTTTGTCAAAGGATTTATAGCCGAATACAGTGTGATTTGTGAATATATGAACTAGTTATTAAATATTCGATTACAATACGCTCAAGTTTATTAGTTTACTTGCAAAGTTTACCATCTGCATGCTGGGAAAATTCTTACAAAACAGGTTTCTATCCACTGCCAGGAAGCAGAATTGGTGCTTGCGTCATTGTTTAAAATGTGTTGCGCAACAAAAAGTAATACCAGGTCAAAAAAGTCGGTGGTTATGCAGCTCACCGGAAACGGTCAGGAACAGCGATAAAACTGCCATCTTTATCCAACTTCTTGTAATCATCCAATGATTTTGATTGCAAAGATTTCTCATTACAAGAGCGCGCCACTGCGAACATGATACTGGCTGGCTATCATTATTCTCCAATGTAAAGCTATTAAAACTAGTGCAAATACTTTGATATCAGATTTACTTAGATTCCAGATTTGTCAGACTCTGTTTGAACTGCGAAATGAACATGGAGAATAATAATTTATTATTCAACGTGATGCGCTTTGCAACAGCTTATACAGCAGAAGATTCATATTGCTCATGAGATGCCATTCTTCACAATTCTAATATTCATAAAAACAAATCACAATCGATTTCTTCAAATATTTGTGTATCCTTCACAGAGAGCGTATTAAGTCGGTGAGTTAATTGGAGCTCGAGAAGTTCCTTTGACAATTTTTCGGGTTCATCTGCCTCAATAGGACAAAGTTCAGCAACTTTCGTTCGTCTGATG
This sequence comes from Plectus sambesii, assembly GCA_002796945.1. Taxonomy (NCBI): domain Eukaryota; kingdom Metazoa; phylum Nematoda; class Chromadorea; order Plectida; family Plectidae; genus Plectus; species Plectus sambesii. Next base: position 45,887 of record NIUQ01000169.1, on the reverse strand, counting down.
GGAAGTTGGTCGAAGTGGTGAGCTTGGAAAATTCTTGGCCATCTTCTTCTTTTTCCGCTTGGAAAAGTACCAGCTCCTTCGCAGGAGAGCTCGGTGGGAATATATAAGACATATTGCTGATAAGTGACGGAACATCAGAGTGGCGTTTGAAAGAACGAATGAATGCTCGTACCGCAAATGGATGGGGTTTCACCTTGTTGTGAAATAGTTGCAAAGTCTTCATTATATACTCTGGGTTGTGGGGGAGACGATTCTTGGAAAGGCAAATAAAGCTGACGTTTGCAAGTGTCGTTAGTTCACGCTACCTGGAAAGTTAAGAGGTAACAACTCTCAAGAACAGGTTTCGTTCGATCCTGGGCGACTGAGCAACCCACTCAACATGAGTCAGCAGTAAAGTTAACAATGCAACTGCGTCACTATACGCTGTAATTTTTTTACTCTGTTGCGTCATTGTTTTGTTTTCAAATCTATCCATCACTGTTGTGCAATATAGTCGTGCGCCTTTGTCTCAGAAAGAAGCACCCTATATTTTAATAAAGCACGCTTAATGGAACATAAGTTGGATGATTTCCGATGTGAATTTCAGCGGCGGGAACACGTGCCCTGGCACCCACTTTATCGCCTACTGCTAACATCAAAAAATTTATCCAAATGTCAAAGCATTGAAAACTTCTTCTCATGATCCCGGAGCATCTACGAATGTTTCATCCCAAAAGAGTACTGAAGAGTGTCGCAGGCTGGCGATATTCACGCGATTTTGTGTAATTATGTATGAAACATTGTTGCGCATTGACTCGATTATTGATTTAGACGATACCGCGGAAGGCAAGCTGTATCGCATTTTATTGCAAGTAACATAGCAAAGACGGCATGATACGCAAAAATGTCATCATACAATACATTATACCAATAGGAGGCGACCAAAACACCTGTAGTTTAGGCATACGAGAAGGCGAAGAAGTCTTCTTTTTACCTTCATCATCATCATTCATCATTTTGCTTTTGTAGGCTAAATGATGATTAACTTTTGTATCTCTTTAGATTCTCTCCCAGACTACCAGTTTATCAGTTTTTAAGTTGCTCTTGAATATCAATCGAAACTGATGCTTAATGCAATTAGATGACTCTGTTAGGTTGGAGTAAACGTGTTCACCATCCAATTAAAAATAGTGTTCAAAGTGTTCTTACTGTTGATGCAATTTATACTGCGCTTAAGCATAAGCCGCTACACTCGTGCGTTTTGCAATCAAGCAAGTCCTGCTCCACTCAATTTAAATATCAAAGAGCGCAGTCAGCATCTCTTAGTATAACTCTGAGCGATGCATGATCACAACGTAAACGTGCTTATCAGAAGATTAGTGGAACTATTTCAGTTAGCCAATCACAGCTTATTCTTCCTAATCGCAAAATGCACTGCTTAAGGTGTGCTTTCCCACCCAAACATTAAAAACTTCGGCAAAAGAATCGGCTTGCCGCGAGGTGAGACGGGCCAGAACATTGGGTTACTTCTCTGTCATCATTATTGACTATCGCTAAGGGTTGAACAAATGGCACCCTGTACCGCTCACACAATCACAAGGAGAACTTGACTGCAAAGAAAAAGAAACTTTTGTTCATAAGTTAAAGTTTACTTTGACCACTGAGGAAAAGGATTCTGTTTCATCGGCTGTGCAAAATATATCGAAAATCAAAATGAACAAGTGGTTCTGCCGAGTAATTCTTGCTTACTTCTCAACCATTTTATTGAGCCGTCACAATGTTATTTCTGCGCAGAATGTTCTCATGTTTCCTGTGCTACTGAATGGAAGTCTTGGTATCCAACCACATGGCATACAAAATTTCACAATCGAAGTTTCGCTGCTGGAACCACTGCTATTTTCAGTGCAAATCGAAATGGGAAGTATAAGTTATGTTAACGTCTCCTTTTGTCAAAATGACGTTATGAATGGTCGGTATGGAGTTCCGATCCACAGCGGATTGATAATTAAACCGATAAACATTACTTTGACTATATCGCAGATCGCAGATATTTACGGACAGACCTTTTCTTGCCAGTCACTAATTGATCGTATTGATGGCGGAATCGAAAGAGCAACACTGTACAACCTCACTACAACTATACAAGCAGGACCTAATGGCGTTCTTGGAAACTTCACGATTACTCAAGGTGCCATTATACCTCAGACAACTACAACAACCCTCATCCCCACAACGTCTTCTGTGATACCGGATACACCTTTTAGCCTCCAACCAAATGCTATAGAACATTTCACATGCAAAGCTTCAGTAGAAGAACGAATCATATTATTTGTAAAAGTCGAGTCGGGCAGTATAAATAGCATTAATGCCACCTTTTGTCCGGATGACGTCATGAATGGTAGGAATGGAGTTCCGATCCATAGCGGATTGATAAGTAAATCGATAAACATTACTTTAAATATATCGCAGATCGAAGATATTTACGGACAGACCTTTTGCAAATCTCTAATTGATGGTGCCAATGGCGGAATCGAAAGAGCAACACTGTACGACCTCATCAAAACTATATTAGCTGGAGCCTCTGGTGCTGATGGAAGCCTCTCGACTTCTGAAGGAGTCATTGCGCCTCAGACGACTACAACTACTCCGCTGACCACAGTAACAAGTACTTTTTCGTCGACAGTAACAACTACTCCGCCGCAAGCAACAACCGCCTCGTCTGGATTATCTGGCGGCGAACTTGCAGGCATTATTGCTGGCTGCATTATCGTTGGTGTCCTAGTATTAGTCGGAGTCTTTGCATTGATTGCTTCCATAAATAACCTAAACGACAAGTCTTCACGTGGACACCTCCGACATAATAGTCATCAACGTACTCATCACAGCGAATACGGCAACTTGAGTACTCAAGGAGACATTACGCTTCGGACGATAACAAATAATTCAGTTTGCACAATTTCATCTGCACAATCAAGCACATTTTTCCTCCTCCCACCGGATGGCTCAGAAAGTTTCACAAGTGAATTTTCATTACAAGAACCCCTCAAACATTCGGTGCAAGTCGAAACGAGAAGTATAAGTAATTTTTCTGTTTATTTTTGACAGTGTAATATTTGAAATTGCATTTATGGACTACCAATCACCAGCGAGTGCATCAATAAATGAAAAAATTGCTCTATCTTTATCTGAGGTATAAAATCTTGGTAGACAAACAAGGTGCATACTCTGATTGATCGTCCTAATGGCGAACTATAAAGAACGACACTATACAAACTTACTGCAATTATGCAAGTAGGAACGAAAGGTGTTGCTGGAAGTCTCTCAGCTATTCAAATAATCCCGGACTTTCCAACGACAACAGCTGCTCCTCCGCAGTCACCAACAACCACCTCGTCGTCAGGATTGTCTGGCGGCGCGATTGCAGCTATTATTGTTGGTTGTGTTCTCATTGCTGTTCTGGTTTTAGTGGGAGTTATCGCAATGATCATTTACATCAGCAGTCAAAACTCCAAGTCTTCCCATGGACACCACCGACATCATCACCGCCGACGTGGTGTTCAAGATCGAATATAGAAGAAGTGCTTAGCAAAGCTAACAAGAACACGACATTATCCTATTCATAGTTTCATAATTACACTGATTATGGTTCAGCATATCTACACGCCGAGTGCTGCGATTTAATCAAAGTGAGAAATATGCAAATTAGGCTGTAATACCGTTGCATTCAAATCGAGCGTCTAATATGTCAGATACGATTCTGAATAGGTTTTTTCTCACTATTCTACAGTGTCTTTTATAGGTACAAAAAGCTCTTTGACTTATTATTGTGGTTGGTGTATTTGCAATTGTTTACACGTGAATAAAGACATATTACTCATCTTTCCAAGTGATTGCACATCGCAAAAGATACTTTGACTTCCAGTTAAAAATCACATAACTTTGCTTCTGAATAGCACTAATGGAGTTGGTACATCTAGGAAATTCGTCTTAGTCGTCTACTAATCAACCTGGATGTTACTTAAAGAAGGAAAGCAAAGTTCGCGTCACAGTCGTTAACGGAGCGTGGTATGCCAGGTTGGTTTATTGTTCAGTTCAAATTATCATTACGCTGGTAAGAACTAGTGCAAATGTGAAAATTTTTGACGTAATGGCAATTAATATGGGTTATCTTGCGCTCATTGTTTCAAAGAACGTTCGGATTGTCACAAGCACACGACGTGCTCCAAAGAACACTATTGATTATCTGTTTCATTGATATTAAATAGCAACCTCTGATGACATTCATTCGCCTTCTTGGAAGTATCGATACTCTAGTTTTGTGCCCAGTCTTGGAATAGACTGCCGAGAACAAGTGCGTAGGCGTTGCTGCATAACTTCACGGCAGTCAGGAATGATCGACATCGCCTCAATGTTTTTGGTACTGTTTAAGAAAATTTGACACCAGTGATAAAACAATCTATTAACTCTTCGCTATTGTCTATCATAGTTGCCCTGCACTCACTTCTGTGATTCATTCACACTCAATGAAAATAATATAATAAATATAAATAAAATCTTTAAAAATTGGTGAAGTAATAGAGAAATTTGAACTTTTATCGCTTCATCAGCAAATAACGTTGAGGTCAAGCTGTCTAATGTAGTCAATTCCAACTCGCATTAGCGCAAAACTGGCACTTTTCAACTTACTAGAAGCCATTTGTTAATTTATTTCAATCTGCTCTCATCTCTCCTTGCAACAGATTTTCTTCGTTATGATTTTGAGTTATTCAGACATAATATAACTAGCAAAGGCTTCCTTTTGTCAAAGGATTTGAGCCAAATACAGTCAGATGTGTGAAAATATGAACTACAGTCAACTGCGTTTATAACGCCTGGCTCTATAACGTCGGTCCTTGGCTGGTCCCGTGTACTATGTTTTGTACAGGGCTAACTGCCTCTATAACGTCGCTGTCTTTATAACGTCGGTCTTTGGCCGGTCCCTTGACCGACGTTATAAAAGCAGTTGACTGTAGTTATTAAATATTTGATCACAATGCGCTTTGCCAAAGTTTATTAGTTTACTTGCAAAGTTTTCATATGAATGCAGGAAAAATTCTTGCAAAACAGGTTTTTGTTCACTGCCAGGAAGCAAACTAGACATGTGCGTCACAGTATATTGACGCAACAAATGTAACAACAGCTGAAACCAGTCAGTGGTTGTGCAGTGCAGCGGAAGTTGTCAGGAACGGCGATTTATTGCTAGACTTTTCCTATTTCTAGTGTTCCTCCAATAATTCTGATTGCAAAGAGTTCTCATTACAAGAGCGCGCCACTGCCGACATGATACTGGCTGGCTATCATTATTCTCCAACGCAACGCTATTTTAAGAATTGCAGCTGTTTTGAAATGGGAGGCGGACGGATCTCCGACTTGGACAGTTCTCCGACCGGTCATTTCTCCGACAGATATTTATACCCCCCGGACAGTTCTCCGACCGGACTAACTTTGGCTTACTTATGATATTTCTCCGACTTGACTAATCTGCTTGCGAATGAACAATCGTTCGTAAGTTAGCTGTCTTCTTACTCAAATAAGGGAGCAAAGGTAGAAAAAAGTTACACAGGAAAAGTGGAGCAACGTAAGAGTAAAAGAACAATTAACAGACATGAAAAAGAGCGATCATTGTTCAGAAAACGATTAGCTTGCTCTCAGTTCGATGCTTATATATAGCTCACTCTTCCATTTACCGTGCATTGTTGCGGCGCACTCACCTTTTGCCGCGCTTCATTCAAAAATGTCGCCACATTTCCGGTTGCCTCGTATTATTCTACGAGGTCAGTACCTTATTTGACCTATATGGGGGCAATACTTGCAAGATACAGTATTACCCAAGCATCTCCTGCTTCATATTGTAGTAAAAATTATTATGTCGGAGAAATGTCCGGTCGGAGAACTGTCCAGGGGGGGTTAAACATCTGTCGGAGAACTGTCTGGTCGGAGAATTGTCTGTCGGAGAACTGTCCGGTCGGAGAAATGTCCTAGTCGGAGAAATGTCCAGGTCGGAGATCCGTCCGCGCCCCTTTTGAAATGATATCAAATTAAGTTTCAGCTATGCAAGACTCCGTTTGAACTGCGAAATCAACATGGAGTATAATAACTTATTTATCAACATAATACACTGTGCAACATAGCTCATACAGCAAAAGATTCAAATTGCTCATAAGATGCCATTCTTCACAATTCTAATATTCATAAAGACAAATCACAATCGATTCCTTCACAGAGAGCGTACAAAATCGATGAGTTAACTGAAGCTCTAGTAGTTCCTATGACAGTTACTCGGATTTGTACGTTGTATGTTACGTACTTCAGTTATTAACTGGTATTTATTAACGATTGAACCAGCTTAGCAGCGCCGTAACACAGACAGCAAGTGCTGATCAGTCAGCAGCCATGAAAGGCGCGTATGGTAATGTCTAAACACAACGGGTTCCTTCCTATGTTGTGTTATGCATTCCCTATGCCGTTGTTTTCGGCCGTGGTTCGGTACGTGGGTCGTCAGGGTTCATTTGCCTCAACAGGACAAAGCTCGACAGCTTCAGTTCGTCAGATGGGAAAGTGGTCGAAGTGGTGGGCTTAGAGAATTCACGACCATCTTCATTTGTCGCTTGGGAAAGTATCAGCTCTTTCATGGGAGAGCTCGGCGGGAATTCATAAGACATTTTACAAATTCTTTGATCGTTAGGATGGACTCTGAAAGTAGGAATGAATGCTCGTAGCACAAATGACAGATGTTTTACGCTGTTATGGTGTCTTTGCAATGTATTCATTACTTACTTTGAGACTTCTAGGAAAGGCAACTGAATGCGACGTTTGCAAGCGTCTTTAGTTCGCACTGCCTGGAAAAAAACTAGTTACAACCCTCAAGAACAGGTTTCCTTCGATTCTGGGCAACTGAGCGACCCACTCAACATGTGTCAGCAGTAAAGTTAACAATGCAACTGCGTCATTATACGCTGTCGTCTCTATGCTCTTTTGTGATATTGTTTTGACTTTCAGATCTCTCCATGACTGTTGTGCAATATACCGTATTTCTTCCAATAGACGCCCACCCTCCAATAGACGCCCCCTCCAGTAATCGTCCCTCTCTAGGGTAATTAAAATAATAAACGCCTGTGCAGTGAAGGTCAATAGTGAACTCCCATTCAAATTCGACTACTGATATCGCATAATCCTTATATATATGAATAATATTCTATGCTGAAGTAGCATTTGGGTAAAAAAGATGCTCTCTCTCCAATGAACGCCATGTTCAAACATCGGTTGAAATAATAAACGCCCTCCCTCCAATAGACGCCCCCCTCAAGCCTAGGTTGAAACAATAGACGCCCTGGGCGTCTATTGGAAGAAATACGGTAATCTTGCGCCTTTATCTCTAAAAGAAGCGCTTCGTTATTGAATGCGTTAAGGCGCTTAACCAATCTTCATGCCGTCATCTTAACTATATGATAGCAGACAAGATAAGACGAAAAGAATAGAATTTATATTCTTGCAAAAGAATAAAGTCACGTACAAGCGCTTACATCGCAGAATAGTGGGGATGCGAATTTTGCTAAATACTTTGAAAGCCACCAAGACGTGATTCATAGTCTATCGAAGCATCCACATTAGCGAGTCTATGTTCGAAATATTTCTGTCCTTGCATTTATCTTTTCGCCTAACAGTTTTAACTGCAGGAGGATAAACCCAATCAATGTAGCGTTTTCAAAATAGGATATAAGCATTGGTTTTAAATTATGTGATTCTCATGCGTGTTTGAGTTGTCAATGGCACAAGAACGCTCAAATTTCATATCGTTTTACGTTCTGACATAAATATGAACAGTTGTTGGCCACAAAGTACACACAACGAAAGCGCACATAATATAATTTCGTTAATTTCACCGAAAGTGACTGAGCCAACCGATCAAGTTTAATCGGTTCAAATCAGCGGCCTTTATACGGCGGGATTGCAGCAATCAATACATTCATTACATTGTAACCTACACGCGTCGGTTATAAAATTACGCATTTGCAGTCATTATCAATTTAGCAAAGATCTCGGTAACAGTCTACCCAATTTCATAATGCTTAATCAAATAACCAAAACCGATTGTTAACATTTTTGTTCAACAAAGCTTTAATACTAATATCAATACAGAATCAGCACTAATATAAACTGAAAATTCTGCTACAGACGTAGCTGTAGATGAAGTCTTGACATTTTGCCGATGTTAGTAACAGAACACCAAACATAAACTGTTACTGCAAGAACCCATATGGCAAAGTAGGGCTTCAAAACTGCGTAACGCCGTTAGGTTTATGTGGAATTATTTTATGTTCCACTCAATGCCGTAACTATCCAAACCAATAAAGTTGTCAAATAATCGATCACATTCTTTACAGCCGAAAGTCTGATTATGCGACCAAAACGATGATAGCGATTGTTGCAGATTTCAGTAGTGGGGCAATAATGGAAACGAGGAATTGTTGGATAAATTCCGTTAAAAAATAATTATCAATAAGCTGAATTTCATTGATTAGTCTCGAGCTTCAGAATTCGATCTCCGGCCGATAAAAGACGGTGGAAACAAATTCTGAGTGTTAATTGCAAAAAGAAGCACAACTTCCTCAGAAAAAACCTCGATGGGTCCCTTTAACACATCCGTTACCGTCGACGTTCTCGCAGTTAATCATCAGCCAATCATTGCAAAGCGACGAAGCAAATTACGCCCATCGGAACACAAAAAAGCAGCAGTATTAAAATTAATCACAGTAGCGGTTCAGCAGTTTCTATGAGCTCTTTGCGCAAGTAGGGAATTTCAGCGTTCTTCTTCGACCACTCCTGCAGCACGTCGCTGTCCCAGTCAAATCGGACGTACGCTGCGGGCGCCAATTTCAAATCGCCGACCGTCTGTAGCAGACAAAATGATGAGTAAAACAATTATAGTCATCTATCAGCGACGTGAAATCGAATCAGGCATCGTAATTGGCAAAAATAAGCTCGCTTTTCGGTGTCAAAACACCGTTTTTTCACCAGGAGTAAAGGTCTGTTCTTGGTTTTGGTAAAGATTTTGACGTGTATAAATTGATAGAAGTGCTATCGGACTTTTGAAGCAGTTCGCCCTATTCAAGTTAACATTTCTTGTTCGCTATGGAAAATTTTGACTATAAACATGCAAAGGGTAGACCGGCGCAAATGAGCGACATTTTCCCGGTTGTTTTGCCAAACGGAGCATTACGTCTTATTACTATGCCCGAAAGAATAATTTCGAATGGTCATCGAAAATCGCTTATGATATAGCGCGATGATATTTATAAAATAATGCAGCGTGTCAGCGATGCTCCTTCAAACTGAGCTCAGAAAGGTATGAGAAAGGCGTCAGCGTTCAGCAAATTTTAAACGTCTCGAAGGATTTAAAGGATAAATTAGACGGATAAACAGACAGCCTCAGTCGCAAAAAACCCTCCGCAAAGTGAAATCACAAAGGACCTGATCATCTTTCTCAGGATTGATCTCCACCCCAGATATGGCGTCGCGCAGATGGAATGGTACCCAATCATCGGCCGCCAGTTTTGACCGAACAAATGCGCGCACCTCTGCGAACTTCTCATAACAATCAAATGTGCCCTGAAAGTATTCAATTTAGATTCACATATGCAGAATATCAGAATATCAATTAGCGATTTCTTGTATTTTACAAGTTTTTTTATAGATCCAAGACTGTAGGATGCGATTAAATCCTTCACAGTGGGAAAGACATGAGATGACATACAAAAAGAGTAACCAAAGTACGACAACCTGGCATGAAATTTCTACATACAAGTCAACTGCAAACAATCTGAGCTCTATTTAGTCTATCGAACAAGTGAACTGAAGAATACACTTGTGCGATGGTGGAAAATTTGAAAATGTTTGAATTACACAATAGTATGCAACACTTGCCTGAAGAACAAAGCCGTCTGGAAAACGGATGCGTATGAGAGAGTACTTGTAGCGGTACTGACGCAGCGTCTCGTCACGATCGCGCATTTCCTTTGTTCTCAGGGTCAGCAACTGAAAGAAATTAACAAATATTTTAAGAAGTGCATATTTGAATATCCACTTTTTTCTTTTTTTTCTTTAGCGTTTGTCCCGCAGGGTGGCGGGGTCCGCTCATATTTGAATCTCCACATGAAATAAAATAATCAAGCAATAGTACAGTGGAACCCGGATAAGTGCACATCGATGCGGCAAGAAAATTTTGTGCACTTATCCGGGTTGTGCAGTTATCCGGGTTCGGCCTAAGTGCATAGTTCTTGACCCGATTTTTGCTCAAATCCTTGAAATAAGCATATTTTATTAGTTATATAGCATTCCCACTTAATAAAAACACCTTCCAAAGCAAAGAGAACATTTTCCACATCAAAAAAGACAGTTGTCGTATAAATGTGACTAGAAAAATGTCCTTATTGACTTGGAAAGCGTCCCTGTTAAAGCGGAAATGGTATACAAAAACTTTCTTGCCATTTTACATAGCTTCATGAAAAACAAGGTTGAAAGGCGTTTTGATTAACAAAGCCATTGTTTTGATGTACTATACATCATTTGCACATATTTTTGAGTAATATTTAGGTGGGGTCACGCCCTTGTGCACTTATCCGGGTACAATTGCATACAAAAGTTGCACACGGGGCTTGCGAAACATGTGCACTTATCCGGGTTGTGCACTTATCCGGTGTGCAGTTATCCGGGTCCAGATCATGTACAAAACATAGTACAAAAGTTCGGGGCATGGAAAACGTGTGCACTTATCCGGGTTGCACTGTATTCAGTTTTATAAACGAGTACCGATAAGTGCAACGTTAGACTGAATGTCAAAGGGTTGCACTTTCTCCACTTTCTGAGTATAATAAGTTCACAAGAGCGTGTTTCTTATGAGCTGCATTTTTAAACGCACGACTGTGGATCAATGTTGTAAAAACAAGAAAGGTTAGCCACATTATTACTAAAATACTTCACCTCTTTGATAAATAATTATCGTAATGCCTCACAGAAACACGTTTAAAGGGAAACTGCGGTCATCGTTAGTTAAAACGAGTGTACTGTATACTGTTTTCAACTACTTATAACAGGCTGCTAAGCGGTTAGTAAATTAAAATTCAAACAGACACGATCCCAAGTGAGTTTATCATAGGTAGTTGAAAATTAAATAAAGAACATTCCTTTAACCTAGGGAAGACTAAAGTTGCCCTTTTCGCATAGGCTAGAATATTGCCCTAAGCCAAAACAGGTGAGCATTTTTCATCGATTAAGCCGTTATAATAAGTAGTACAATAGAAATGTCAACTTACTCGATCAACTTCATCAGATTTAGCCATCTGTTCCGCCTTGATCTCGGCAGACGATACAGAGAAGAAATCGTTGGGCACTTTTGGGTTGGACAACGGCTGGTCGGTGGCGGCTTTCAGGACCTGAAGAAATCATAAAAGTACGAGGACGATGCGCAGGAAGGGGTGGTAAATCAACTTTCAAGGAAGGAAATGGCAATTCCCGCGAAGATGCGAATTGTCGCGAATTCGCGATTGATTAACTAGTTGTTTTTGGTGACGGAGCGAACGTCATGGCAGAGATTGTGTGACGCACGCAACGGAACCATTATCGCTTTTCTTACTGCACACTCTCATCAAACACAAAGAATCTGGACTCGCTTGTAATAGCTTTGGGGGAGACAGTCGGCTCACCCTAGCTATCTCACTCTCACTATGAACCACCGTATTATGTAGTTGTTTCCTCTATAACTGTACCGGATACAGTGGAATTCGTTTATACCGATCACCGGGGGACCGGCAAGTTTTGACCGGTATAAGCGAAATACCGCTATAAGCGAACTTGTTTGTATGGGAAAGTACGCTTTGGGACTGAAAATCTTGACCGGTATAAACAAAATACCGTTATAACCGAAACCGCTATAAACGGATTCCACTGTAGAATAAACCATGAAACAGAGGAGACAACTAACAACAAAAGAGCATTTTTCACGACACGAATTCGCCATCATCATTACAGTTTTAGTCGAATCAGTAAAACACAAAAAAGACCTCACAGCAGGTGACTTACACTGGGATTCCTGTGGAGCTTGAGCGGAACGGGCACGCCAGATATAAGTACGTCCTTTGCTTGCTCCAACTGCTCGCGGTCTTTGGCTGCGTCGAGCGGCATGACCAGAAACGGCTCCTCCGGCTGACCATCCGCCGGCGCCATCATCGTCTCCAGAAATCCGATCGCCTTCAGGAACTCCACCCCGCCCCGCGCCGATATAACGCGCTCCTGAATAAAGTCAATTAGTCTGATGGACAAGTACCTGATATCAATAAAGTATTTTAAACTCCACATGAGATCTTTTACAGAAGGCGACGCCTAATATGCGCTGAGATAAATTTTGTATGATGATATATAGTAGTTGTCTAATATATTTTACTGGTGTAAGGCGCTAGTGTCTTTTGGTCTATTATGCTAGAACGTGAATTCTGCGTGCCGTATCTAAGAAAGTGAAAAGAGTATGGCATGGTCTCTTACTCGCTAAACCGCGATTTTATCGCAAAATTTCAAGAGCACAACATTTTCCACTCTTCTTCTCTGAAAAACTCATGAAGCCGAAAATTTAGAACCGGCCAAACCTGACCGCTATAAGCGAATTACTGTTCTAGACAAAAGCGATATACAAAAATTTCCAGTACCTGGAAGACTTTGTTGCTCAACCGAATACGGCGGAATTTTTCCTCTTCAGGGTTGGTGATGAGGTTGTCAACGTATCTTCCGATCGTTTCGAGAGCGATACGGCGCGGCTCCGATTTGTTCAGCGAATGGACCATGAGGACGGACGCCACAAGCGCGTCCTCCTTCATCTGTTCCTCCAGGAACTCGCCCACCACCTCCGTCATCTGAAAAGAAGATTATCTTTTGCTTCTTTAACCCCGCAGATAATCTTACTAGGTTGTGATATACATCGATTTCAACATAATTCGTCACTCTTGCATTCGATTTCTTAATCCTTGCATTCTATTTTGTTACAGTATCGTTCTAAATACAAAGATGACGAAAAGAATGCAAGAGTGACGAATTACGATGAGAGGCGGTGTAAAATCCACAAAAATAGAAAAGTGATAATAAGGACGAAAATCGCAAACCTGTTGTTTGGGAAGGACGATATCGTCACCGAGCAGCTCGCAAGTGAAGAAGACACCTTCGACGGCGAGTACGGGCGCGTGTTCAAACTCCTTACGCTCCGGTTCCCTTTGCTGACCGGCCAAAGCCGCGAAACTGCCCGCCTCCGCCTGCCGTTGACGGTCCTGATCCATCTCGCGTTTCGCCTGAAACAGGGAGAATGCAAAACTTATGAATAGAATGCGAAAGTTACAGAATAATGATAAAGTTACAGATTGATTGCAAAATTTACGCATTCAACGCAACAACTTAAATTAAAATGCGAAAGTTACGAACTGAACGCAAATATTAAAATTAAAATGCGAAAGTTACAAAATGAATGTAAAAGCTGTGAATTGAATGCCAACGTTACAGATTAATGATAAAGGTTGAATTGAATGCCAAAGTTACAAAATGAATGCGAAAAGTTACAGATTGATTGCAAAATTTACGCATTCAACGCAACAACTTAAATTAAAATACGAAGGTTACGAAATGAATGTAAAAGCTGTGAATTGAATGCCAACGTTACAGATTAATGATAAAGGTTGAACTGGATGTGAAAATTACAAAATGAATGCGAAAAGTTACAGATTGATTGCAAAATTTACGCACTCAACGCAACAATTAAAAATTAAAATGCGAAATTTACGAACTGAACGCAAAAGTTGAGAATCACGTGCAAAAAATTAGAGAACAGAACGCGGAAGTAAAAGTTAGAGATGCAGGAAGGTCTGAAACGTCTACCCACCTGAAGTCGAATGGCTTGCTGAGAGCGATTGGGCTGCGACTTGTCGAGGTTGAGGCGTTTCATGGCGGCGTGGGCAGCTATGTCAGCCGCGTGGATTCGTTCCTGAGTCACGGGAACCTGCAATTACAGTGAAATTTGATTTCATGGGTACTTGGGGGACCGGCCAAAATAATCGATACAGTAGAATTTGTTTATACCATTTTCACACTGATAAACACACTTTTAATTCAAAGATGTCATTTTCCAAATTAACTTGGACATTATCCAAATCAAAATTGTAAATAACATTTTTGCTTGAAACAAGCGTTTAAATAAAGAATACCCTGTTTGATATTTAACACGATACAACTAAATGTTAGAGCGTCAGCACACGACTCGTCCGTACATGTAAATACCCGCTAGGTTATAGCACGAATGCATTCTACAGTACTGTATTATGTCGTTGTGCTATCTTTATCCTAAAATGTATTGATTCGGTCGTATCGTCTCTGCCCTGTCTCTCGTATCTTCCCTATCTCGTCTACTATATAAACCTAGTTAGTACGATCTCCTCCCGCCTCGCTTCCTAAGAATACGTGTCATTGACGATACAACACTAAACTAAAATGATTTTAAAAGAGTTAACGACAAAAAATTACCAAGCATAACAATCAAGTTAAAAATTATGAGCACAAAAGAAAAAGAATACAGTACATTAGCAGCCTGAGATCCAGGATGAGTGCTGGGTCTCGACGCGCTACCGCTGCTCGAAGACGCGCTCGCCAAACTCTGGCCTGGTCCCGCCTTCTTGAAGGTCTTGTTTTTTTTCTTTTTATCGAAGAAATTCTTTATCTTATCCATGCTGGTTACTTTGATATTGAGGGATTGAGCTATTTATTCGTCTTTTGGCTTGGAGGACTCGCGTTCTGAAAGAGAAAGGCTGATAGAACATTCGATGTTATTATTAAGATGGAAGAGATAGTTTTAGGGAATATTCTATCAAGGGGCGATTTTCGATCAAAATATTGATCAAAGAGTGTATTCGATGGAATATTTTATCAAAGGAATGAATTTTGATGGAATATTAGAATACAATATGCATCATTTGTAAAGAAGTTATACGCGGATGATTGCAAGTCCAACAGGAACGGACTCAATGAATATCACAGCTGAGAATAAACCCCCAAAAGCTCAAAATAGTGATCTGGCAGTATTTCAATATAATTAGTAAAATGATGTGTGAGATCCACGCATATTCGCTCTATTTTCGGACAAAATAATCTACCATTTTCACTGTTAATTTAACACTTTATTAATCCATTTTAAGAATAGTATCTAATTTGATCTTGAAAGTGTCATAATTAAAACGATAAGAATCCAGTGAAGATTGGTCCTTCTTTAAGAGAAAATGGTGCATAAAACTGCAAGTAAAATAATTTCTTGCCTTTCTCTTTAGTACTCTCTGCGTAGATGCGGGAGATCTTGTCCGAATAGTGATTCCAAGCGATCCAAATGAAGAAACAGTTAATAAAGATGATCGCTATCAGCGTCAGTCCCAACGCCACCTGCAACGCCATGTATAGGCAAAATTTCACTAACAGTAACAAAGAAATGAGAATTTAATGAGTAACTTAGTATAGTTATGAGACTGCAGCTAAAAACACTGCAATGTTTGAAAAGTTATGCAACACTAATTCAGACGTTTAATAATTTTCAATGATAACAATTACACACTAATAAGCCAACAACAGCGTTCAATAGATTAATCCGATACAAAGAGAATATAACTTCACATAATGTGCTCGTGAACGATGGTACATGTGCAACTCTAGCGTAATAATAAATAGCGAATCGCAATTTTTCCCCCACCCAAGAGATAAGCATTTTGCTTTGCATGAAATAGCAATAATTAAAGGCTTGTGTTTATGCGAAATATCATAAATGAGATACTTGTGCCTGATCCAAGTCCAACCGCTCCTCAACAATGTTGCTGAACGTGTTGTAGACGGGAAACTTTTCGGATAAATCGGCTACTGGCTGACTATTTGCACCTGCTGGCACACTTCCCGCAGACGACGGTTGACTCATCCACTCGAAATAAAGAAATAAATCACTCTTATTTTGCAAGCATATAATTGGTACGATAGCTCGAGCGATTATTTGCTGGGGAAAATGCGCCTTGTTTCAAAGAACTTTGCAACGGTTGAATTTCAACGTTGCGGTGGCAAACGGTGCATGCGCAGAAAAACAGATAAATGTCGAAATTGTGCGACTAACAAGTTCAGTGCTATTTGCAACTCAATCGTGCGCGCGTGCGAAGAAATGATGATGAAATGTTACATATTTGTAGATTGAAAATTAAGCCTAACAATGATTGGCCCAATTAGCACATGCACCACGATAAATAGTTTTATACTTACTCTTTTTTACTTGTTTTCCACATAAATTCTCAAAATAATATCATGAAACTGCGTTTGAGCGTAAATTGTGAAACATCACAACACGCCGCAATTCTTACGTTGAAAAATTAGTAGACAATAAACTACGCAACAGCGGTGACGCAATGTTGCATATCCTATTGGCAGTTTGTTTATCCGTTCTTTTCGTTTACGTAGACTTCTTCGACTAACAAAGTTCTTCGAAGGTTTCAAAAGAGTCGAATAACCCGATAAAGTAGCTGAAATCATGCCTAAGAATAAGGGAAAGGGAGGTAAAAATCGGCGGCGAGGAAAGAACGAGAACGACATTCTCAAGAGAGAGCTCGTCTTCAAGGAGGATGGACAAGGTGAGCCAACATTCTTCTTTCTTAACTTGACAGACTTTTCGTAAATCCTCACGATTTGATTTTTTTGCTATCGATTGCAGTGGGAATCGCTTATAGCGGTTAATTGGAGATCTACAGGTTTTGGTCGTCCAACACCAATTACTCTTAAAAAAGCGCTGTATACGATTTCTGTTGTATCGAGAGCAACTGCGAAAATGAAATAGGAATGACTCATTTAATGATCGCATTGTACTAATTAGGAAACGATATCATTCGGTTTAGGGCGGTTTTTTTCACTTCGTGATGAGATGGATTTTACTGGAGGTGGTAGACAGTATTTTGGGCAAAGGAATGATTAAGCAGTAGGGAATAGAAGCGAGGATTCATCTTAATCTTTGATTATTGCGAAATCGGACATGAACCTTCGAGCAACCATTACATAAGATCGAGCACTATTTTTGAGGATCACACCAGATATAAGCAACTCTTATAACATGGAATTCATAGGACTTCCCACGGCGAAGGTGTATCACATTCTCAACAATAGAGAATTACAGTCTGTTTCGCTTTTTAGAATACGCGCAAGTGACGAAGATATTGGGAAATGGAAGATTGACAGCGTTTTGTTTCGATGGAAAAACGCGACTATGTCACATTCGTGGAAAACTGCGCAAGAAGGCGGGTTTATTATTGATTCTTAGTTTGTGAACAGGGAGAACTCTTCGTCATCGAAACTTTTGAATTTTAATGATGTTTTCTCATACCACTCTCCCGCTTATCGGAACTTATCATACAGCGAAAACTCAAATTATTGCAGTTTTTTAGAATAGCGATTTTTTTCTGCGATAATTATTTGTCTACATTACCGCCTTCAGGCTGATAGCGTCAGATTTTCCACTTTTTTAACTCAACGTCTTTGCACTTTTGTATACAATTTATTCCATATTGTTGGATCAATAACAATCAGCCTTTTTTACGTCTGGAACGCAAAGTTAATGGAGTTATGTAATTAGTGTTCTCATAGGTCGTGCGATATTTTAAGCTCATTTGAGAGACAGTACTACTTTTTGCATGTTTAACGACGATGATAGTAGATTTTTTCAGGTCTGGATTAACCATTCGGATATCATCTTGGTAGGGCTTCGGGATTATCAAGATGACAAGGTGCGTATCTCTAAATTATAACATACAATCCCAAGAGGTCCGATACTGGAGGGGTCGCTACATTCGAGATATTATAAAGAAGATATAATTGTTTTAATATAGCAAAGTGCTATCACTGATAGGCAATTTCGCTTTAATATGGACACTTCTTTGAATTAGCTGTACCAAAGTGTGGTCTTATAACAATAACAATGGTTAAGCTGTTAATCTTGTCCAGTACAATCGCGTAAATATCGACGCTTGTTAATAATTTTATTAATGAACACGGTGGAACAATATGAAATGTCACGTGAACGAGCACCATTCTTTCAAGTTTCACACTATGCCTAACTGATTTTCTCATTGCGACTCTCGCGTTGTTAATAATCTTTTTAATTCAAATTATCTACATTGAATGTCAATCTTGGTTCGTTTATAGGCTGATGTGATTCTGAAGTACAACCCAGACGAGGCGCGTAACCTCAAGACGTACGGCGAACTGCCGGAGAATGCCAAGCTCAATGAGGGCGGCGAGGAGATGGAGGATGGTGGCATCGAATTCGGTCAGTAACCTAACTTATTCTAGCGAATGCCTTTTTGAGGTGTCCACACGCTTTTACGAGAAATTGCCCGCAAATATACCGTTTTTTATATTCAAAAATTTTTAATAACACCTGCATGGAATACTGTAACACGCTTCGTTTCGAAAACTAAATTGAGCGCATTCACACTATTGATCATTATCGTCACAAGATCAAAACTTTATTTTCGCGTAACTGATTAAGAAATTACGATGACACATTAGGGCAGCCTCGTGTAGAATAAAGATTGTTCCTCAGTGCGCGCGGGATTTATTCACAACATACAGTAATCCGTTCCAATCCTGTTTCAGGCGACGTAGAGGATCTGGATGGAGATGTGGAGGTTGAGGAAGATGACAACATGCCGACCAGTGAATCAGACTCATCCGATGATGACGAAGAGGACGAAAAATAATCAAATATCCTCTTTTTTCCCTCTGTCGTCATTTGTTCTTTTTATCGGTCATTCGCTCTATTTTGTGTTTCTGATGATGTTTGGTCGTCAGTGTTGTCTCGAGTCTGTATTGCGTATTTGCTTGGTCATCGGTACGATGAATACGGTGGATTCATTCATTCATAAAATTGCTTGAGGACGGTTGTGTTTGGAGACTGCAAAGCAAATGGCATACATTTCATAAGGTAGTATAGGGAACGCAAAGATTCTAGGTACCTGAAAGACCCGTTCCGGTCCGATTCCAATGCGGCAAATTATATTAATGAGCACAGGATTAATCCGGAAGCGGAATCACATCTGTTTAGGTGTCACAGATGTTTGCGGCAAGTATATTCAATTTTGAATTCAATTCAGAATTTGCAGTATTCAATTTTGAGGGGAAGGTCGAACAGATGGCGATGGATTCTCGTGTTCAGCATCAGGCGTAGGTACAAAATCTTTAATAAGCGATATTGTATTCAATATGCACAGTGCCCTTCAAGAAAACGCACCACCAGAGAGTTCACAAACGATATATTTCGACGGCACGCATAAAGAGCGAAATCAATGAAATGACGTCACTACTGGACTTTCACGAATATAAGCCCACCTTGGGATCAATGTAAAGAGCTGAAATACTTTCTAGGAGTCGTATCGAAGCATGCGCGATCTCCATACATTGAATTTTTATCAATAATATATTTGTTATAGGCAAATTCGCGAAGTATTACCTCGGATATCATTTTCTCCGGACTTTGTTATCATCTTTGATAATTTGCTTACTGCTGATATACAATCAGTCATCATCGAACGGTTCAAGCATTCGTGAAGCTGATTCAAGCTAATAATCAAATTACTGACAAAGATAACGAGGCGCGAAAAGAATGATATATTGATCGTCAGCCTATTTGCCCACACATTTGAATTTTAATTAAAAACAAGTTTAGCAGCTCAAGAATGATCCCGCTGAGAGGGGAGCTTATTTTTGATCAAGTCCGTTAAGTACAGCACTTGGAATAACAGTGCGATTTGTGCTCGAAAGAGACTATTGTAAGCCAACATAGATCATCGAGTTTGAATCGGATATATGGCTTTTTGAAAATTTGTTTTAAACAGAACCTCTACTACAAAGTGACAATATTGATACAATATATTTTATAGCACATTTAAGCTTCAGTTAATGACAACTGCGAACATTTCATAAAGAATCACGGAAAGACCACTTTCGCGTAAAATTTTCTCATAAATCGGTTGAAAACAAAGTAGACTGAGTTGCTTAATCAGCTTCTATCATATGATTCAAATGAGAGATAAGACGCTCTTTGCTGCTTGCGGAACTACACTTTTTGATTTAAGAAGTATTTAAACCATTATCCGATTCAAACTATACATTGAAACGCATTAAAAATTAGTATTGGTCATGGACGAAGAAGAAATGCGTAGAGACAGACCGACATATCAGTCGAGTGGTCCCGAAACGATTACATCAAAGAAACCATTACCCGATTCAAACCATTGATTGAACTGCATGTACAATTAGCAGTAATCTTGCATAAAGACAAAAGCGGACATGAGGCAAGCGAACGAGACAGTGTGCCATCCACGAGTGGAGAAACACTGAGGGAGAAACAGCGTAATTGGGTTATTCGTCGCCCATCTGGCCATCTTCCTCAAGTCGAGCGGCGAAGTTGGGCAGCTTTTGTTTCTCGCGCCTGCAATTACAATAACCTCTATAATGTGTTGAGAACAATACATAAATACACGAAAATAGCGGAGCGAAAGCAAAATATTCATTTCTACTCTCACAACACCTAAATTCCATCTTATGCACCATGACAGCATTATCCACAGTGTCTCTTACTAAGAAAGTTCAATTATAAGGAGAAACTGAGCGACGACTCACAGAATCGCAGCAGGATGGGAGGCGGAGGCCTTTTTTTTGTTCGGGTACAGCTTCTGCGTGCACGGTGACATCAGGTTGTCACTCGGCGACGATACCGGAAACACGTGGCGGAACTGTCGCGTGCGCACCACTGACGGTGTCACCTGAACAATACTGCTCTCATGAAATAGCGAATAATACCGTAGTCTAGCGAGAAAGCGCCATAAGAATAAGAATAAATTTAGACGGATTAGAAGACTATTTAAAGCAGATGATAACGATTGTCATGCGCGTAAAATTTACCCATAAATATGCACTTCTCTAAGCATGCGACGTTCGTTTATCAGAATACTTGTAGTTCTTATCCAAGCCATAGTCATCATACACCACTATGCATCGTAATTTGTAACTTTAACATTGCATTTTATAATCTTTTCTCCCAATTTCGTCATCTTCGCAATCTATTCAAACGCAAATTTGAAGGCAAAGAAAGCTAATTACGTAACAAGACGGGGTAAGGTTTGACATTAATTTAGCAAAAAATTTATCGTAACAGACCTTCTTGTCGTGTCCATCTTCAGCCATCTCCTGGTAGTCGGAAGGCACGGAGATGTCAGAGAGCTTAGGCGGCACCTTCTTCTCCTTCGAGGCTGGCGGCGGCATCAGCTCCGATTCGGTTACCTGGAGAAGACAAATCACAAACATAAAAGGGCGCAGTGTAGGTACATGGACGGCTTTTTAACGTTCAACTGTCTCAAGTTGTTCAAACGCGTTGGGACTTTGTGTTAAAGGGAAACTCCAATCACTACCAGCTGAACGTAATACGCCGCATATTCTTTTTAGCTACCTATGACAAACTGCTTAGCGACATGTTAATTTCAATGTACACTTAAATTGCAGCCAGCGTGTCAAAGGAAGCTGAAAGTAATCAAAAATTACACTCCTTCAGCTAGAGGTGACCACAATTCTCTTTTAAATAAATTCGGCAATTAAATCATGAAGATAAGGCTTTTATGGAGCGGAGTCAATGGCAAAGCAATAAAGAATAATTCACTGCTCGCCTCCTTTGGAGTCATCAACTGTTCCTCCTCTGACGCAGCCAAATCGTCCATCGCCTCAATCGGTCGTTCGTCCTCGCGCAGAGAATGAGTTTGAGTCGGTGTTGTCGTCATTTTTACCTGAATTATAGTTATGCATCAGGTTTATCAAAGAGTGAAATCGATTCGAGAAATCTCAAGTGATTAGTACGCATTTTTGCACTTCTAAGCTCTTATTCGAATTAAACAATCAAATATCTCGATTTCAAAAGGTTACTTTGTAAAGTTGGGAATAATTACGGGAGAAGCGAAATAAAGCGCACTTTTCGCTTCGACGCTCGAAATGTAGATCATATTTGTGCGAAAAGAGCGACCAACTAACATCGTTTGGCTCGCTTATGATTTCATAGAAGAGCGCAAAGAGTAATATCACATACGAGCTTGCAATAACATATGCTATGAGTTCAATGAAATTTTATTAGCGATCGTAATTCGATGCTAGGTTTTACTATAAAGAATACATAGTGTAAGAATAAAGACCCAACCATCGCAAACATTTGACTGAAAATGGCCTTGCGAAATCGGAAATAGTATAAATAACATATTTGTTAAGACGTTCCCTTGCAATTGTGTTCATACCATAATTTTATAGATGACTTAATGACAAGGAGATTGTACTAGAAATTATTCTAAACAAAAGCTGACAACGAAAAATAACAAGAAAACGAACCAAGTTTCTTTTATTGCTTCCAATGAGAACTCCACTTTAACTTTTCTGATCTGCAAAAAAAAGTCAATTCGATTAGATTTTCCGAATGATGTTTCCTAATTCGCGCTCTGGACACAAAATACACGCTTAACGAATGGAAATCACTCAAACCGATCGGGTCTGAAACCACTAAATAATTGTCAGCAGCAAAGAGAGTACATGAATACGAACCTTGTTATAATCCATTTAGCCTAAGCTAAAGAAAGTATGAATAAAAGCGCAATTCGAAACGTAACGAAGAGTGCTGAGAGGACATACTTAAGTTTCAGTCAGTACTCGCTAACTAATGCGTGTGAGAAGCATCAATTCACTTGTTTTGAATGATTTTCATTCAGTTTCTCAACAGATATGTCACGATTTCTAACGCTAATTTATGATCTAAGGCCTGATCAACTAATTTAGTTCTGAATTCTCATTCCATCCCTGAGTCTCAGACTAATTTTAAGTATGGCAACAACAACTCGCTGAGAAATATTAGCTTCATTAATTCCATTCGGCGGTGCGTGGCGCGAAATTTCGAATCAAATCGGTGGCTTACTGTAAATTTTGCTCGGTCTCACGCCACATTCCTGTCGCGCGCCAAGTCTAACATACAAAAATATTCGTTATTTTAATCTCGCAGAATGGTCTCCTTGCTTCCTCTACACCAACTCCTCGAGGGTAAAAAAATGAAAGCTGATAGCTGTCTGTCTTTCAAACCTTGTATTCTTTTCGTTTTCATCTCTTGCGCTGAAGATCAGAAAATGCCATTGTTATCGTTTGTTTTTATTTTTGCTTTTGAAGAATGTTTCTTCGATGGAGCCATATTGCGCGCAGTCTCGATTATCCTTTTGGAACACTGATTTTTATACGTCTAAAAACCCTCAATTTTTAGTCCTACAGGAAACAACTAGTAATCAATAAATTTCGGACATTGTTTAAATTACAAAAGAGCTTGGTATTTTAATGTTTTTCCGTAAATTCCAAAGATTAATTCATATGAATTATACCTCAAGCAGCATCACAAATTATCCTATTGAGTTATCACACATTACTGTAATATGTACCTAATTGTGAATCACTTTGTGAAGTTATGCCTTATCACTTTGCCTAGCTATCATGTCGGCCGTTCCCAACACGGTGCGCAACATAACAAAAGAAGTTTGTGATGAGGAACAAGCGCCAGTCACATAAATCAATGTCAAGGGGTGGGTTAGGTGAGCGTGCAAAATGCAAAATCTGTGTCAATGCGAAGTGGAAAAAGATATAGGAGTGCGCGGATATAATCTTCTGATCTGAAATTTGTCTTGCTTCTTTCAAACAAAGTTTATTACTCATACTAACATCTTTGAACACAGTAAAACGAAAACAGCAGTAAAGCAAATACACATAAAACGAACAAACTACCGTTCTAATTGTACAATCATGAAATGTATCAACAAAATTATGTCCAAAAAACGATGAGACACATACATATGAAAGAATTGCGCTAAACAAAGGTTGCTTTTGTATAGCCATTCTTTGAAATGGCCCTCGACTTATTGAAGCAAATGCGAAGCAGCACAAAAAGTGCCACAAAAAAGCCAATAAAGGCTACTACTACAATTTTACCCCTGGTCCGCCCTGCATCTAATTTCTTAAATACATTTAGCTTGTTGTCCGTGTCTTGTCCCGTAGTTGACTTTTGACTATCGCAGCAAAGCTTGTCACTGCAGCACCGCTGCGTCTCCATCTTAGGGCATTGATAATAAACCGCTTTTGTACCCTCTTCGGAATAATAGCCATCTTTCTCCAATAATATTTTGCACTGTCGCGCTTCAGTAGGATCTGCGACGCAGCTCGCTTCGACAATCGGCGAGGTGGACATTTTGATATTGTTTATCGAAGTGACTTTTCTCGGCGGTACTCTCACTTTACTGCCATTCTGCAGCGCTTTGAGGAATGATTTGATCGGCTGAGGGCAGCAAAACAAGCCGCAACAAAATGTGTCCGATGGGCAAGAGAAAGTGACATTCTTAATCGTTGATACGAGGTCGTACGAAATGATCGTACTCGTAACTCTGCTCTCACGCCACCAAGTTGTGTTCTTCTTAATGATTGCGTCGCCTTGTTCAACGCCTTCGAGGAAGAAAAGACCAAAAGAGTTGTATTTTTCAAGAAGCAGGCTTTCGCTTAAACTCAATCTTCGCTTCAGTTTGTAGATTGGATTACCGATTTCCTGAAAATGTTTTTCTTATTTCCAGCCAAACTGCGCGCTAATTGGCTGTCTTAAATGGGGGTTGCAAATCAGTATTTGAAGAAGCACTATTTCCCTCCTTCATCAGGTGAGTATCGATCGAAGCATTGTTTGTTCAAAAAATTCTAATTTAAAATTTAGAATCGAAATTTCGTCCAAAGTTGTAACTGTATCACGGGATAGGAGATAGATCTACCCACCAGAGCAAGAAAATAGGGTATTATGTTAATATGCTTTGATCGTTTGCACATCGGTTTGGAAAACATCCTAAGCCTAAGGGAAACAGGATCATTTTTACGGCTTATAAAGGTATTAATCTTTTGGCCTCTATGGAACAGGTGATCGCTGCTTTCGTTTTTCTATACTATCTTGACGTTAATAAAATTGTAATACATTTAGTGCAGAGGACAAATCTTTATTGGCGTTCAAGCATAGAACGATAAATAGCATATTCTGATCTATAAAGCCCAATATCTTATGCTGTTCGCTGAACTGGATTAGAGAATTTTCATAAACCCGAAATTCGACTAGATTTTATCCTTTGTTACCCCCGACACCCCAGTTGAGTTCTCTCAACTTGATAATTCGTTTTTAACGATGAAATGATATTACTCCCCCCAACTGATTCACATAAGTAGCAGGTTCTCATAAAGACTGTCTTCCTACTTTTAGCAGCGGTCCGTAGTGACACTGTTGATGGTTTGGTGAGGCTTTCGAATTGACTTTGAACTCTCGTTCGTCCACAAAAATCGATTCCGTATTCAGCACCATGGTCTTTGCCCCATAGCGCCCGTCGTCATTACTGTCGATTATTTCGCATTGAGAACGAATTTTCGAGACAATCGCCGCGCGTAATTCTTCCGTATTTTTCTTCGAGATCGCGGCGATCGTTTCAATTTTGTCTTCAGCCGCGTCGGTAACAATTAAAATAGTTGCAATAACGAGCAGTAGAACAGAGATCTGCATCATGGCTGAAATTAAAAAAACTGACGTTTGTTAAAATTGCAAAGAATTCTTAAATTGCCTAAACATGCATAGTAAGCTGTAATCAGTTACATATTTAGTACCTGGAAGAGGAGAGAAACTCATGCAAGTTACTAATCTTAATATACAAAACAGCCTTTTCCTTCCTCGTTAATATCAGAAAATCAATTCATAAAGTTGGAATGGGGGAGGAGTTTCCAGCCGCGATCCGGTCATTTGGTGCTCGTCCCCGTCTGGGATGCACTTAATTTTAGTCATTATTTTATTTCGCTCGTAAAATCTATTTTTAACTTTCTGCACCGCCGAGTTGGCAGCCAACGTGACACGTTATGATAGGAGTCACGAGTTGTGCGGGACGGGATGCTGCTTTCTTATAGGTTTGAATTTTGTAAACAAGCGCGGGATTGGAATAAGATTGCTCTTCAAACCCAAGCGCAAGCGAGTCGCGTCGCAAGCCGCTTACGGAAATAAGTCAGAGGGTTCTTATCTGAGTAGAGCTGTTATTCACAATTTAGCAGATTGTAAACAAGAAGCTTGCTTCATGTATAAGCCATTATAACGCCATATTATTTGTAAACTGAATCACCATATTTTTCCTAAGAGTGACGTCTTGCTGTAAGATGGACTGTCAGTAGCGCAAGTGGATGTAAATTGACTTAGGATGAAGCAAGCTGATGAGACACATGCAGAGTGCAATTTATCTCCTCTCCGATGCATCCCAACGCGCCAATGTTTGCATGTACAAGGCGCTGAGGAGTACGCAGCGCAAGCTGCGTACCCCGACACGAGCGTGCTCACTCATATCGTTCAATCGCCAAGCCGTGCATATGTACGAATAATCAGTCATTTCATTTAGTTAAATATACATTTCCCTCTCATTTTATCATTCAGTTTCATTCGACTGCTCGAAACTTTGGATCACGTGATGCATTCATTTTTAGATAACGGGCAAAGTTATCATGTTTCATGTTTGTACTCGAAAGGAACAGCCGTCGTTGTCTATGGCTGGCAAGGTTTGATTCCCTTTTTGTACGTTAAAAGTCGATTGTGATATACAGTAGCATACTCATGTATGTCAGTAAAAGTGGCTCCTTTGTTTTATGCTTACACAAATTTATCATACAGTTTAAGGTACGACGAGCTCGATATCGCGTTGTACACTGTGTACACGAGACCTCTTTTCGAGCCCTCCGAAAATAAAAAGTTACCATTATGCCGTCCGAATGTGTTAATTTGTGGTTCTTTGGTATACGATTCATTATGCGAAATGCACAAATTCGATGTAACGTTTCATCGCAAATTTGACTTTTTTATATCTAAATATTTACTTGTGTTTAATCATAATGTAATAAGTGGAGAAGCGTGTCTATGTAAAGCGGCATAATTCAGTTGCGCAATACATGTCGGAAGGATGAGAGCAGCGATTGGCATGCAAATCATCGACAATGTCGTCATGCACTGTTTCAAAAGCAATTACCAAATAACCTGATCCAACGAAAGTAGATGATCATTGACGTTGAGCTTGAGTCCCGCGCCAATAATGAATTGACAGTACAATTGCTTTCGAATTCTACTTACAATTCATTCACTTGTTCAACTTGTACAGACGCAGAGCGAATGTATAACGTTTATGTGAGCACAGTTTGAATGCTCAACGTACCCTCAAAATAATGCGTTACTGTTTTTTTACCTATGTCTCATCCAATATATTGAAGCTTTATTTAACATCAAAAAGCACAGACGCTTTCTTCTATGATTATGCGAACGCAATAATTGTACTATTAATAACGATGAAATGTGACAGCAAACAAGATTCCCAGAAGAATGAGAAAGTCATAAACCGTATTGAGGGCGAGTTCACGAAGGCTTCCCTGCTTCCACATGTAGTGGATGAACTGAAGAGCCTCAGTCACAAACGTCAACTTTGCCGCCAAGTACACCAGATCCAGTAGCATAAATGCTCTAAAGTATGAAAAGTGCATCAAACGAGTTATAGATCTAAAGATATATTGCAGAAGGAGCTCTATGAAATGACCGTAGATGACAATCAAATGGCTGGGGTGAGAGAGTGGATGGTACCAATGCCCAAAACAGGCATCTTCAGAGCATCTGGATCATCTAAGCATCAATACCTTCCTTCGGTGAAGTGAAGAAGGAAGATGGTGATGAGCGTTTTCGCAGCCCATGTTCCCATCAGTTCCCTCATCATTCCATCCGAGTGCTTGACCGACGTTTGACACTGTAGCCAAATCTTGGCTAGTGGATTAAAGTTTGGATTGTAGTAAAAGAAGCCCGTAAATGTTGTGATAACGAGTGAGGCAGCGATGCAAAGCACTGATTCAATCATTTTCACGGTAGTGAACTTGAATAATTAGGCTGTTGTCCAGCAGTCTCTGAAAAGAAAGTGTTAGTTTTTGATCGAGTTACTAAAAGCGGTAGAGGATTCGCAATTCACTAAGGCAGCACAATTCGCATTTGGAGTAGAAGGCACCGTTATCGATCATCTCAAGTATTGCGCAAATCTCAAAATAAGATTCGAAATGGCAACGCATGTCACTACAAAAAGGCTTTAAAGTATTTCAATTATCTTTATTGCAATAAGGATAATAAGACTTTTGAAGTAATTCTCCCTTTATTGCGTTTAAAACTTCTCGCATAAAAAATGCGAGCCTCGGTTGATCCATATTTAAGGACGACATGCTCTCTTTTACAGAGTTCATTGCTATGCAAAAACGTTTTAAAGCAGGTATCTGCGCTTTTTTGCACTCGTTTTAGTTACTATCAACACTTTACTGTTCTCAGTCGTGAGGCTTTTCTCTGATAAAAAATTTAAATGAAAAGCTATAGAGTGCTCTTAATATAAATGAAACAGAAACAGTTATAGTGCACTTTTGCTGGTCTTAAATGCGGTTGCAGACGCTAGCCTATCGTGGAGTGTGTTCGAACTTGTCCGGGCTTGCCTGCTCCTGCCGAATGACGCGATGTACACTGTGACCTTTAACTAACGTCTGTTATGACCGGCGAACTGCCGCTTTACACACACTGTACTTGATCCTGCACTTTTCAAAAAGGCTTTAGCTCTGGAACTTTTTGCAATTGCGTTGCAATTCTCGATGTTATTGTTCATTTGGAAAATTTGGTTGCAGTCTTTATCACTGACCAAGTCCCACTGAGCATCAAACACAGAGCCATATTGCACTGCTAGTATGAACATTTAAGATGCGATAGTAAAACTGATATTCGTTTTCTCAAACAATCAAAGTAATAGTTTAATACAAAGATCCCGTAAAACTTCTATCACTCTAACTTTGAAACATTATGAATAAAGCCAAAGTCAGTGTTACTGTTAAATTTTCATAGTGTAAGAGAGTCGGTTAATAAGGTCTGCACCACCTGTGGAAAATAAGAACCACTTTGTACCATTTTCACTTCCACCAGGGCACTTTCAATTAAAAGAGGATATTTCCATATTGATTTAATTTTAATACGTCCTGCCTGAATTATGAAACTTTCCGGTTAAAGTAATAATGATATAGTTGATCAAATAAGGCATAAAAAGATTATCAGTCACATGAAATTCTGCGCGTTTGTTTACAGTCTGTAAAATCTTTAAAGTAAACTTCACTGTCTCAAGCCGATGGCAGCGCATGACAAGTTCCACTCGTAAACAAAAAACAATGACGGCATTCTAGCTGCGCCCGCGGCGTGTAACAAGTAATAAATAAGCGCTGCGATTGCTTTTATGAATTAACACGTAAACATCTTTAGTGCTAAACAATGCATTTCCAAAGCGAACGGCAATGATGCACACTTTCCATAAAAGTAACCGTTTTACCGGTGAAATATATTGATTTGGCAGCGTGCTGTAAAGCAGGCTGTATATTACGATCTTCATGATAGTTGCGTACGATATACTTCTTTACGTTATAAATGAAATTCTGTTTTGCTTCAGGCAACATACAATTTGAACGATTTACATGATGAAGATTCAATGAAGAAATGGAATAGGATCTTAATCGAATACCACTCAGTGCAGCGCCTCACACAAAAGTATCCACTCGACGAAAATGTAAAGTTAGCTAAGCGTCTAGTCGTTTACGGGAATATGCATTGGAGCAACTTGTACGTTATTTGGTAAATGGTGAAACAGACTTTGTGCATTGCTAACCCTCGATCTAGATCTTTCATCATGCGACAACAACGTATTCTTCGCCACTTTGATTCCAAACATTGCCAGGTACTTTTCTCGTAAACGTGAGCAGGTTACCAGAAGCAAGTAGGGATTGAATTCGTTGAAGAAATCAAAGGCGACTTTGTAGAAATAGAAGAACACATTGAAGTCGCTATTGAA
This sequence comes from Plectus sambesii, assembly GCA_002796945.1. Lineage (NCBI taxonomy): Eukaryota > Metazoa > Nematoda > Chromadorea > Plectida > Plectidae > Plectus > Plectus sambesii. Next base: position 15,816 of record NIUQ01000169.1, on the reverse strand, counting down.
GGCGGCGAGATACTCGAGCACGACTGTGCCTGAAACAAGGCTTCCTTCTTTCATTCTCGGTATGAACATAAATTAGCATTTGCAAGGTGAAAGCCTACTGAGTGTCTTTTATTCAATTAAAAATGTTACCGAGATAGAGGCGAGAACTGATGACTAAGATCATGTTTATTAAGTTAAATTTTGTTAAATGAATGGAACGATTTGCAACCGGATCAGTTCCTTAAGGAGAGAACTTTTCATTCAAATTTGCGGTGTTTCAATCAGTTTTCGTTACTCTTAAAGAACCAGCGACATGAGATGGTAATCATACTGGAACCTGTTTCATGAAACTGTTGAGTGTTGAATACTGAACAGTTGTGCCTTAATTTTGCTTCACTATCAACATTGTATATTGTAATGCGATGACGGAAACGGAGAATTGAGGCTAAAATTCCTGTATCCTCAGTTCTCAGCAGCTCTTTGGAACAGATCATGGATGTAAGTTTTGCTTAACCCTCTTACAATTTAGTTCCAATTAATGAAATTAATCATGTACGCAGTGTGGACTTAAAGTTGAAGGATATAAAAAAATTGTTCACCGAGTAGCGCAACGGACATTACGAAACCAGTGATGGCCAGCTTGATGTGCGCAATGAAGGCTCGATCGCGTTGGTTCGGATTTGATGCACTCTGTAGCATGGCACGGTGATGAGCATAACCCTTCATAAACATCAGTCTGTAAAAAAATCATCTTCTCCTTTAAGCTAACCAGAAACGTTCACGTTATCAGGACATTTCGTCTCTTTCAGATTGTTCAAGTTTTTACTACAAGGCTGATCTTTTACGATTTCAGCCACAGAGTAAAATAGCGTCTTCGTGTAATATTTTTGTTGCTCCCAAGGGGGATGGCAGCGCTCATTTGATATTACTCTTTAAAAGACTAAATAACACAGTACGAAAATAAGGGTAAATATGCTATTAACATATTTTGATGAGAGATATCTTTTTGAGTAATGAACAGATTTGTAAAACCAAAACTAAACAGCATCGATTAAATGCAGAGTGATAATAATATGAAAGCCTGATGACGATCTAATATTTCTTAAATAATTTCGTACGAAAATCGGTTTTCTGTTGGCAAAAATAAAATTTATTTCTTGTATAACATTAATAAACAATATGGCGCCTACTAACCCGTAAAGTGAAATTTGTCCAATGCTAACAGCGAGACCGACGATGACAAGACTGATCCGAACCCAGGACATTCCTTCCGGCGTTAACACCGTCAGCGCCACATCATTCGTACCATTAATACGATAAAAGGTGATATTCGTGTACTCCCATGCTGGATAGGACAGCAAAATGGGTACGGTATATGCGGCAATGATGAAAAGGTATTCCATTCGTTTTGTCCAAAACTAAAATAAAACAGCAGTAATACTTTACTTGCAGTTTATGTTGAGCAAACCTCATGCACTTCTTTTATCCAATTAATGAATAGTGCACAACTTAAGACTTTAATGGGCTATGCTAGTACAATAAGGATATATCAGTTTGAACGAGAGAAAGATTTTTTGCGAAGCGAATGGGTATTTAAATGCTAATGAGTTCATATTGTAGATGGCAAGATCAAGTTGTGTCATAACATTGGATTTCGGTGCAAGTTTAACTGTAGAAGGAAGGGCATGTTGAGTCACGTGAAAGGACAATCAACGATATTAATGAGAAAGTGGGTGTTTACTTGCGCGCTCATACCACTGGGATTTAAGTAACCCAAATTGACCGAACTATCTCGAAAACAAGCTCTCTGCTCTTTGATTCTTTTTTGCGTCTCTTGAATTGTATAAAGGCATAACGAACTTTACTGAAGAAACTTTATTGTCTCTAAAAATGTCATCGCAACTTGCAGCCTTCAAAGAATGGTCTCGGTGGGAGCGTATTTTTGAGATAATTCGACTAGAGAAAAGCGAAATTACGCTTATGCGCAGTTTTCTCGATTCCTTGCCAAAATGAAACCTACTGAAAATCTTGAAAAGCGAGAGACACTCACAAGACTCAAATTGTTGTTACTCCTGATCTTTCGATTACTGGAAGTACTTCACTAGAGAAAGTCTACAAAAGTTTTTACGACAATATCTTGAAACATAAATAACAACGTTACCATATCAACGGAATATTTTCACGATTTCGTGCGTTATTTTTCTATTAGAGCATGACTGTGAATACAACGGTCAAGAGATCAACTTTAGCCCCACTAGGGGCTTGTTACTTTTAAAAATATTGACTGTTGAGAATTGAGAAACTGATTCTCAGTTCTGCGTAGCCATCGTCCGATTATTAAGCATGCGACATCGGACCAGCAATATAATTGCGTCCTTAGTGGTTCAGACTTTAAGAAATATTTAACCCAGAATAGAGCATAACGCTGAATGTTGCTAAGAATTATTTTTATTTGAGGAAGCAATTATATTGGCGGTGAGTTGATATTAAGAACGAAATAGAGACCCAATTTTTCGATTCTCAACACTCAGAAGTTTTATGAAGTAAGTACCAGATCTTTCAATCCAACAAAATGGCGTTCTTATCGCAAAAAATCCGATTCGAGTACATATTCTAACTTCACAAGACATTATGACAAATTTCAACTTGAATTCACTTACCTTAATACTGCGAAGCGGGAAAACGATTATAGAAAAGCGATTGACTGAAATGATCGTAATGCCAGCTATTTGCATGTATAACATTAACCAGGTCATATAGCTGCCAAATCTTGCGAGGAACGGATCAAGCTTGGCATAGAAATCGAAGAAGAAACCCATCTGACGGAATTTGATTGAAATCCAGACATTTAGCATCGCAACAATATCGATGATGCCGAGGTGAAAAGCAAATTTGAAAAAGGTTCCTGATAGTACGTCGTCATGTCGATTAATCCAGAGAGTGAGCAGCATCGATATGTAAAGTATTAGAGAAAAAAGAAATATTATGAAGAGCACAAAGTCGTCCACGGCGAAGGGGCCAATCATAGCTGAAGCGAATGACGAGAAAAATAAGAATTCATGAGTCAGTACCCTCGTCTCCAGGTGCCCCATTACTACATCATAACTAAAAGTTCTTTGAGCGGTAATGAAACATGTCATCAGCAAACAATGACGTTTTTGAAACATCTTAACAAGCCGCAACGAGGAAACCTCGCCCTTTAGCATCGGCTGGCGCCTGAAGAGTGACTCGGATAAGTGGTTGGGAATGTCTACCCCTCCTCTCCACCTCAACCTATTACCTATCATAGATACTTTCAGTTAGAATTGCCGTGAAAGTAGCAAGTGGAAGTATGTCAAGCAAGCGAGATTTTCATTTCTCCTCAATTTGTAAATAATGATATGAACCGGTGAACAGTTAATTCTACGATTACTCGTGGCAGTCAACGGATGCCAACGTTTCAACCATCTTAATGTTCCTACAATGTGCTGTATCGATCTAATCAGCAATGATCAGTTGACCGGTGACATTGATAAAATATTAAACCAGTATTCTCTTCAGGTGCTGACTAATCATCCTTTTTGCCCTGCGTTGGGAGAAATGCAGGATTTCACATAGACCGCAGAGAGAAAGGAAGGAAATGGGCCAATAGAGGGTCAACTGGTAATAGCTATTCAATAATTCGCTGTTTCGGTTTTTTAATCGCTGCTCTGTTCTGCGGCATGCCATAATCAGATCAACGATAATCAATATTTAATTTTCAGTTATCAATGCATTTTAATTCATTCAAAAGTGCTTATAAATAATTAAACAAATGACTGAAATTTTAGGATTCCAAAAGTCAGCTATTTAAAGGACGCCAATCAACGGGAGAGAGCCGTCTGCGACACTCATCCACATAATTATTGGCACACCAATACATATAGCAAAGCAGTTTGTTTGAACTCCTGTAAGTCAGCAGTGTTTTCAGCTTGAGAGAATATTCATTGGCCACATAAATCAATATTATTGATTGAATGCTTACTCGATCAACTTGCTTTGCACACACGAGCATAAAGGAAACTGTATGTTGCCGAATAAGGCTTTCACTGAATAATTTTGTCTAAATGTGCTTGTCAAATAATCTTAATAAATGAATTTGATAATTTCAAAGTGTAAAATACCATAATTCTCACCGTCGATCGATGTCTTGTTCGCCATACCTTAATGTGAATTGTGATCTCAGTGGATGCGCATGTTCCGTTGGATTCAGATACGAAAGGTCAGGAAATTACGGATATTTAGGGTCACTCATCTGGGATTAGTGGGGAGAATAGGTCGACGAGGAAAGAGAAGCTATGGCTACAGTTGTCATGATTAGAACAATCAACAAGAACTCATAGGGAAGAGCTTTTTCGCATTTGGGAACGAAAGCAAGCGATTCACTACATTAACATTGAAATCAACGACGAATGATTCTTTAATGATATTTAGCCAAGAAGTATGTAATATTAACTTGTATGCCCAAACTCTTCATTTGCGTGTCCGAATAATTTGCTTTTCAAAATGAAACCGTGTGCATTTTGCAACTGGCATGACGCATGAATATGTTAGGACAAGACAAATATGTTCTAACTTAATCTTTCGACAAGTGGCATAGAGACGTTAGATGAACTTGCGATTCATCATTATGTGCGTCAGTCAACGACGTTTAAAGATATGCTAATCAACTGTGAAGATGAGCAACAGAATACTGACGCCAAATTTCCACAGTTGAGTTTAAATAAGAAAAATTTTAATGAAAATTACTACATATTTATAGACAAATTATATATAAGATAATAAAAAAGTATCAGTAAGATTCGAATAATTTGACATTGTACAGTTTTGGGATAGTGACAAACTGTTCATTCTTCGTGCCAAACAAGAGGCACCATTAACTCAAATCAAAGAGCATGTCGCCGAGGTTTTGCGACAGAGTCGTAATGTAGAGTAATAGTGGTTCAGTGGGTTTGTTTCCTTGCGTCTTGCGTAAGAGAGAGGGGTGCTACCGTCTTTCTTTTATTCAACGACACAAGAATATAGTTATATGCCGGTGGCCACAAGGGAGAGACACGCGATACTAATACGGACTATTGTAGCCCTTCTTAGCAGATATCGTCGATCAGGCAAGTCGTCATTTCGACCAACCTGCGTCGCGGTTCTTTTCGTGTCTGAGGTGTACGTTCACCTCGCTGATCCTTTAACTTATCGAGGCGCACTCGTCCTAGGTTGGTGTAATACAAAGAGGCGCTAACTAGCTCAGCGCGCGAAAGTCTCCAATCAATCAGACCGCCCACGATACGAATGAGAAGTAATTAGCTTAGCATGTGGACCATATAGCAGCATGTCATTGTTAAGTCGCCCGACCCTGCGCCTCAGGTTCTTGGCAATTCATCAACAGGCCGCGCGCAAATACCACCAATTTGTCCGTCCACTCAAAGTATGGGTAGTCAATGAGAAGCGGAGGGCATAGGTAAGCAATCTCATTGCTACAAAGGGGGTGCCGACACAGAGGTATAAGCAAGCAGATGTAGCACGTAGTGAACGGCCAAGTAGTCGGCATCGTTCTCAAAGCACGCAAGCGCTGATAGTAGGGCGGAAGCAGCAGAAATAGCACCTAGACAGGAAGGTGGTTACCCCCACATAAAGCTAGCAGGTCACGCCTAATCCATTAACACTCTAGATGTTAGTGCATTTCGAAATCACTTGAATTAAATATCGCGAGTCTGACAAACTTCGCGACTGAGCAAGTTGATACTAGCGTATTCAACCCATGATTTTAAATTCACAATCTCTCTTTTTTATTCATTGAAACAAACTTTATATGAACTAAAAATGTGTAAAAAGTGAAAAATGTCAGATGTGTCGCTGTTTCAACACAAAAATGAATAATTTTATATATCCTTGGTCATTTTATGAGCAAAATTTAACAATATATTCCAACACTGAGACCTCTTAAAACTTGAACATTACACAATTTTCAATTACCGCCCATTTTTTCGTTCATTAAGAGCATATTTCGACAGAAAAATTGCGAAATTAATATTCTGCGTCATCGAACGTAAAAGTTATCTTGCTGCTTGTTGTGGCTTCTACTTTTGTGATGGATGCCAGGTCGATGACTCGCACCGATGAACTTTGTAGTTTCATGTTTACTTAACTTCATCAGTAAAGATAAAAATGCTCATTATCTTATGACGTTTCGACAGAATTACGAAGCGCGCGACCACAGTTGTGATATTTCGCAACTGAAATGATAGTTAGACACGTTTCATCATGATTACGCAAAGTTAGGTCGACGTTGCTTAATGTAATCAGTGCGATAAGATCAGCTGGACGATGACGCATTTATAGAGGGTTTTGTTCGAACATGATATTCACGTTTTACATCCAGAACATTCCCGCTACTTATATATTTACCTGTGCACAAGCTACCATAATCACTGAACAGTTTCATTTGTTCCTACCGTTGTTCGAACGCTAGCCATGTTAGTTTAGATTACATTATTTAGAGAGTTACTCGATATCTTACTTTTGAAACTCTATCATCATAGGACCCTCATTCGCTGTTCGGCAATATTTTGAGCAAAAATGTGAGTTTGTTCCTGAATAAGGGGCCTACATGTAGTTTTGCGAGTATCAGTGTTGATTAATTTGAGATCGAACGCAATTTGAATGGGATACCTGTCGGAACAACTGTGGTTTGCCCGATAAAATAACTACTGCATGGGTCAGTTGCTTGAACATAACAAATCTTGAAACCATGCGCATTCCTACTGAACTTATTCAAACTCCTATCGAATCACAAGTAGTGTTCTTTTGCGGGTGAAATTATGATAAAAACCAAATGCTGTAAGACCCTGTTTAGTGTTTAGTGTTTGTTTAGTGTTTAGTGTTTAGTGTTTAGTGAAAGTTGTATTAACTCTCTTTGTGTTCAAGTCATATGAGGGAGTGAAATTGTTATGTCAGCGGACATTGAGGACATCCTGTGCTGAGAAAGGCGTTTTGTCACGACTGCAAGCGAATATCCTCTCTACATAACTTCCTCTGTCCTCTCCCAAGCTATTTGTTATGGTGAATCATTTCCTATTTCAATCGTTTCCTGCAGATAGCATAAATATATTATAGATATTTGTTTTTGGTTATGTCACTAAAAGCACAGAATTTCACTGATGTGAACACGTGTACTTAATGTTCAGATGTTTCCATGAGAAATGAAAAACAGGAAGTGTCAGTTGGATATAACGAACAACTGATGTCAGTTGAATATAACGAACAACTGATTGTATATTGAATCTTGGCGAAGCCCTCTGATGAATGTGGGGGAGATCGCACACTCCTTATTGCCTGTTAGTCACCCGTGTTGTAGCTAAATTTCAAATCTAGTTACGTAAAAGAGAGATCTGAACTAGTGATTAACTTTACGAAGGAAAATAATCAATAATTCTATCCACTTTATTATTTAAGTGTTAAGTTTTCCACGATGATGAGACACTGCTGTATAAGACTTCTACTAGTAGATGATTCTCGAAATAGTTTGCGAATTGTGGCTTAACCTTTGTTAATATTGGTTTAATTTCAGTTGTTGAGACAAAGTCAAAGAAGAAAAAGAATAAGCAAGTGCAGATCGTGACAACAAAATGGGGCTACTCAGATTACTGAAATACTCTATGGTTGTTGCATTAATTGCAATATTATCAACTTTGACTTTATCAGAAACTGCGGATATAACTTCTTTCACTCTCATTCCTTGTAAAAATAATGGAACTCAAAGTTTATTGAATAATTCAATTTGTGAATGCAAATCACCGTGGACTGGCGATCACTGTACCGACTATGCCTGCGGTATGTTTTGCCGTTATCTTGAGCATAATTTTCGCGCGATGAGACCGAGAGAATATTAAATGGCTACTTCTATTCGATGATTTTTCTTTCAGAAAGAATCCTCCCAATGCTTTAATAACTGGAAGGCGTCTACTCTTTTCATTAAAACTCTCATAATCGCTAATAGAAGGCGCACAGATCCGAAAATGAAGTATATTTCGTTTGATAGGTATTCTTGATTGCGTCGATTAGCAACGTACGATCAGAAAAAATTCATCGTGTTGTATGTAAACTGGTATCGGTATTTCAATTGATAATAATAATGCAACAATATGAAATCGGTATATCGATCGCAGTTTATTAATATGATGCTGAGAATAATAATATTTTTGTAGGCCTAACAGCAAACGGTCGTTTTAGTACATGGATTACCTGTCGGCGAAAATTTTGATGAGAATAGCATTTATTTCAATAAACGGTGTCTCTGCGATACGGGATACACGGGTGAACTCTGTGATACCCTCATAATCAATCCTTGCGGGTCTCATGGAACTTTCTCAGAAAACGTTTGCGTCTGCAATGCAAACTATACTGGTCCGAAGTGTGAATTCGTGGAGTACTGCTTGAATGGCCAACTTTCGAATGGAAGGTGAGCTTATGATTCGGTAACATTGCTGAAGCCTTTTTTCAACAAAGGATAAATGTTCGACCCTATAATACTTTACCTTAGAAACTAAATTGCAAAACTAATGTTAATGAATGTTTAACTTTAGATTGAAAAATATCAGCAACTTAGTGGACCATTCTACAACATATAGACTTTGGAAGGGATCAAAATCTCTATTACTGTAGATTTGAAACGGCCGTGCAAAGCAGAAAACAGTACTGTAGTTTTATAGAAACAAAATAATTTTAAAAAGAATAAGTTATTTAGTTTTAAAATTTTTGAACACTATACAAATATAAACGCTCATTCGCCAACCTTGCCTCTTTTACAAAAACATTATCTTGCTGAATCTATTATTTATAAATAAAACTTTCAGGTGCCACTGCCATTATGGCTGGACTTCTGATTTTTGTGACACCATTGTGTGTCATCAAGGTATCGCCGATGAAAAAGGTTCAAACTGCACCTGTAAATTTGGTTATCGTGGAAGATTTTGCGACTTTTGCGCCGATCCAGAATCTTCACCGTATCCTGAATGCACGAAGCCCATCACGGACACATTTAACCGTTCAAAAGTTATCATTGCAGGGGGTGCAATTCTTGTCGTAATCTGCATAAGTGCTCTTGTATTTATAGTCATATTGAGAATAATGAGGTTGAAATCAGGGAGAAGCAGGTATAGTTCAACCAGCGATGACTTTGATAAACGAATGCAACTGATGAACAGAGCTAATGATCAGCTTCCGTCATGAAAAAGTAGATCTTGAAGCAAAATGTACTTTATGTTACCACTAATCAATATTATGCGTGTGATATAATCGATTCAGTCTGAGTACTGTAAAATTACTGTTTCGTTATATCAATAAAGCCCTTTCTTATTCTCAATATCAGCATTATTCGTTCAGAGCAAATGCTGAGAAACATTGTCAAAGAGGAAAAAGGAAAAAATCGATGGACCTAACGATCGGCTTCTAGCATGCGCTTAGGTCAACCTTTGTAATAAGTCAGGAAGGCTCACAGAAATTGCAAAGACGCCATGCTCTACGGTGACTAATGAAGATTTGTAGGTTTCCAATTATTGCCCTCATTTTCATATTGAGGGTCTTCCGATGTCTTCGTCATGACACTAATATAACAGCTACTCTTCCGCGTAGAACTAAAGCTACCGAGCAAAGTAGAGAAGTTCACTCATTGACTTGTCATTGCGTTCACAAGACGGCAATATGAGCCATTTTGAATGTCCTCAACTGTACTGCTTTCTACGGTTGTCACGTTAATGCCGTCATAGTTTACTGAAGTGAAGAATGAGAGAAAAATGACGCTCAGATTGTAAAAGCTCTCGTAAGAAAGCGTGATCCCATAGAAGTAAAACAGCTTCGGAAATTTTATTCTATAAAACAAATATGGAGTGACAAAAATTATTTATGTCGAGTTTTGTAATCTTTTTGTCAGAGGATACGAAATTCTAAAGCTAACTGAACGCAATCAAAGCTTTTATAGGAGGTAAACGAGAAATGACAAGGATAATTTTAAATGATTTCTTTTTATTTTGTTGCAGAGCTTGTTGCTTTCACATTTCTTTAAAAGTAATTACAATAAATAAATTTTTAATGCATAGCATTAGTGATTTTTATATAAACTAACTTATTAAAATGAGTCTTACATAAGTTTAATATTTCTGTCGCGAATCAGCGAGTATAAACAATTACTTATAAAGGATTACCTTACCACCCTATTGCAGTGCCATATATTTGCGGCATTTGGTATCGAAGCTGAAGATGTATGTGGACGGCATTCTTCCCGATGGACTATGCCTCATTTCCATTCCATTTTATCTATTGCTTATGATAGCCTGTGTGAAGTTTCGCCATCAAGAGCCGTTTAGTAGCAGCTTTTTTGCGCTGACATTTTCTCAAGGAATGGCAGACCTGCTGATGATTTTCACACTATTTTTATTCCTGAAGCCACCGATATGTTACGGTCTATTTACTGAAGTAATCCTTTTTACAAATTTAACAGTTGCATAAATTTAGAAAATCATGGGAGCGGCCGGTTGAAGCCGGTCAGATTATCTTACGCTGTAGCTTAGACTGTAATAAATGGCTGAGAATGGGAAAAATGAGCAAGGTTTCGACGAATATTGATAATTCGTGCGTAAAAAGCTTTGTGCTACTTGCTCGTTTACTATACACAAGGCTCCATGCAGCATTGTTTTCCTGCTAATTGCAGCTTTATCTAATTTGACCCGTGGCATTTTAACTGGTGACGCGCCTCCAGGATTGTGCATTGCAACTCCCGTACTTGTGGGCCCGCTTCAATCTCCAAAAGTACTTTAGTGCCTTTGCTCGCGCATAAGTCAATACTAACGTAGCAGCTAATTATTACTGATATAATACTAAACAAAAAATAAATATCGTATGTAATGGACCACCCTCAACTTGACATTGATAACCACGTTCTTAGAGACAAGAGAACCGAGTAATGCCGTGATTTTAGGTTTACCTCTCGCACCCATTGATCTTGGGTCAGCTGCAAGCGTTCTTCTCTATGGGAATATGCTCTCTTCAGCACATTTCCTTGCTTCTAATAGCATTGAATCGCTTCACGGCTGTATGCATTCCAATGCGACATAATAAGGTTTGTCATATCCATATCTTCGATCAGAAAATTTCCGTGAAAATTATTGCATACCGTCGCCATCTACTCGAAAAAAGCGATTCGTCTGTTTAGAAGACAACTGTACAGTTGGCTCTGTGAACTGATATGTAAAGATATACAGTTGCAATATTTATTTTTTCACATACTCTAGTCTAATATGCCGTTTTAATGTGAGCACTTTGAAAAACAAGGAGGATATTTTTCACAATGATCAGATTAGAATAACACCTTCTTTGATATTGAAAGAGTTCTAATTCAAGTGGAAATATTATATATCACACGCCATGTTTCGTTTCAGATTTGGAAACGGAGCACGATTACCGTTGTCATCATTTTACAGTGGTCAATACCTACTCTGCTCTACGCACCCATTTTCAGTTTCGATGTGCACTTCGTTGAAATAGCAAACAGTTCGAAACTTGGATTATCGTACGGAAATCAGCAAGTTTTGGTAAGTTGAATAGAATGCGTGTGCTCGCGAAAAATCTCAAATTTCAGAGCATTTATTATACAATAGGGTTTGTGACTATTTTAACAACTGTGATCGCCTGCAGCGTTCTCTACGCCCTACAATTTCTGGTGATGTGGAAGCAACGATCTAGGTCTGGCGTAATTTCTAGCGAGGCTCACATCGAATACCGCATGGCGATCATGGGGGCGATCATTTTCGTCATCAGTTCATGCTACCTATTCTTCCTAATCACTTCCATAGTGGCCCCATCAGTTCTACAAACAGCTTTTGACCTTGCGTGGTTATATTTTCTCGCGACCGCCATTATGTCATCTGTCAACCCTTTTATCATCATCGGCATGTCGAAAAAAGTACGGTCCGCGTGCTTTGGTCTAATCTGCACCATCTACGCCTCCGATCGCGATGCTCCGCTGAACTCTTCTAGGATTCGATCGAGCGAACCGATGAACGCTAAATAATCTGATGCTTGAAGGAGGACACGGTGAACTTTTGGATTTTGAGCTTAATACTGAATTGTAAAACTCTCCGTAAATAGGGAAATAATTTTTTCATCAACTTTGTTATAATTATACTTGAGCTTCGGCTCTTGATGGTCGCAGCAGTGTGCCGGGATACTTTTGGCCGACTAGTCGAATTCTGGTTTCAAGCAAATTTCAAAATGTTATATATATAATTGTGCAACTTTGTGATGCATGAATGCCGACATAATGACAACACTTAAAATCTGTCGTTTATTGGCATTCGATCTTTAATTCGACGCCATTTTATCGTCGATAAGTGACATAGGTTACGATTGATTGCAATCAATTTTAAACCCATGCAACTTTTTTGATAAGTGATTTGAAACTGTGTACAGCGATGATGCTGAAGAAATCTGCGTCGGTTGCAGTTTCCCATCAGCTTTACTTTTGACACTGATTCGGTGCCAAGATACCTACTACATCATTGTGACAGTTTCTTGTATTCAAAGAAGAGTGAAATTTCATTTGGTGTGAAAAAACTTGCTATTTATACAATATGAGCAGTATAAACTTCAAATAGACATTGAAACAACATCTGAATCTCAAAAATCTGATATCAATATCCCGCTAAAAAATATTATTTATTGAAAAATAGCTGAGTGACACGCATTTAAACGCTGTAGATAATTTGAGCTGGAGCAACTTGCGAACGTTTTGGCGTATTGTGAAACTGAGATTGTGCATTACTATCATATTTTGATTTATCAACATGCGTCGACGTTGCTTTGCTGGTCATTTTGATTCCAAACATAGCTAGGTGCTTTTCTCGTAAACGTGAGCAGGTTGCCAGGAGCAAATACGGATTGAACTCATTGAAGAAATCAAATGCGACCTTGTAGAAATAGAAGAACACGTTAAAGTCGTTATTGAAAGAGGCGAGATATTCGAGCACGACTGTACCTGAAACAGGACTACCTTTTTTCAGTCGCGCCAAGAATTTAATTGAGCATATGTTAGGATGAAGCAGTTTAAGTGAGTATAATACTCTAACCAAAAAATGGACCTGCCACGTGCCGAAACATTGTACGCATTTTACACAGGATAGGTGGCCATGATTCACGTCATGAATGAGCAAAATTAGTGGGCTAGTTCAGAACGTGTTTCTGGAAGAATGGAAGTTTCGCTTTAAACGGCTCCATAAAAACAGAGCTCGGAGGCAGGCAAGTTTTGAGAACAGGAATGATTCAGATTTTTAATGTTAATCTAAGTCATATGAAAGGAACAGTACTTTATCAGCTCGATTCCTTATGGATAGCGCTTCTTAATCAATTTTATAATGAAATCACGCTAATAGCTATTAGAATTAAATGAAATATGTAAACTGATTAATTCAGTCGTTATGCACATTGAATCGATGTCTATTAGTTAATAATAACAATAAAATTTCTCTACACCATCCCTGAAAGCATATATTTACCGAGTAGCGCAATCGACATAACAAAGCCAGTAATGGCCAGGTTGATGTGCGCAGTGAAGGGTCGATCGCGATGGTTCGGATTCAAGGTGCGCTTTCTCACCATATCACGATGATGAGCATAGCCTTTGCCAAACATGATTCTGGAAGTGAAATGATGCTCAACTTGAGATAAAGCAGAAACTTTAATGCCAAAAGTCAATACTCGATCTCTTACCTATCTCAGATATACTTTTGCTTCAGAAAAATTGTCACCTTTTTAAAATAAAACTCTTTATTTTCTTACCAGAGTTAATCAAAATCACTCCCCGGGGCGATGACGAGAAATGCCAACTTTTGGGTGGTCACGTGAAAAGCAAAATAAACCTTGGGACTCAAGTTCGTGAAATGCCTGGAAACGTACTGGCACATGATACTGTTTTAATACTACCGTCAGCTACTATTTTAATGAAGTATGACAACGTTTAGCAGCGAAAGCTGACCATATTCATGCTATTCGCAATTAAAGGCAGTATTACTCACATATTTATTTATATAGCAATGGGTGCAATTCCGAGAAAACAATTCCCAAAAAATATTATTTTGGGCCGTCGAACAAACACATTTAGCCCGGAAATTACGCCCCCGGGCTAAATACCGAGAAGGCTTTCATATTTAAGTCCTCAAGGCACAGTTTTGGGAGGAGCCTAATTTCGAGAAACTCCGGTACTACCAAAGCGGTTAAGGTTGTTCTCAAGTTTTGGCTTCTAGCATTTCATCTCCATCTTGTTTGTATGCTTCACTAAGTTGGAAACACCCGAGGTAGTCGTAGGAATAAAGGGCAAATTAGCGTTAACGTGAATCGCGACGAAGTCTATTCATGCTCTGCCAATTACCAAGAATGCGGAAAAATCATGAGTTCGTGTCAACAGGCAGAACACAAGTGACTCTTTCAAGCTTCAAGCGAACTCTAATCTGCCCTTTACTGGGAACTTTTTCACTTCCCTGATAATTGGGGTTCATCTTTGGTGCTTCACAGAATTCCGCTCGCAGAGTATCGAATTTCAATCATATATGACGTAATATCAATAGTTCGAGATGTAGCGAACAAATATCAGATCCCAGTGATTGAACTATACATTGATAGATACTCATGTTCCTATTCATTCCATATTCACACCCGGTCTGCATAATAACTTTAAACTTTTTTAAAGCCCTTTACAGATGATATTACTCACTCAATTCCGTTTTTCAAATGATTGAAGAGTTAAACTAAGTCAATAAGCAATATGCTCTTCTAGTTGATGGAAAATGGGGAACAATACACGGTTACTTTAACTTGAGAACTGGAAAGATGAGCAATTCAGAAAACGCGAACGCTTCAGTAAGATAATTTGACAAAACGTAACCTTATGCTATTACGTTCGTAACTGTCATATTTTTTTCTAATAAAAAATTAATTATTTATGATAGGTATAGGTCGATATATGATTTCTACTTACCCGTAAAGCAAAATTTGTCCGATGCTAACAGCGAGACCGACGATGACAAGACTGATCCGAACCCAGTACATTCCATTCGGTGTTAAAATTGTCAACGCCACACCATCATTCGTGCCATTAATACGATAAAAGGTGATATTCGTATATTCCCATGCTGGATAGGACAGTAGAATGGGTATGGTGTATGCGGCAGTGATGAAAATGTACTCCATTCGTTTTGTCCAAAACTAAAATAAAAGAGCATCAAAAAGCTCAACTATAGTTGCTGTTAAACAATTTCTTTCAAGCTATCATATGCAGTCGCACGTGCTGGTTGAACTTGCGAATTAATAAATCTTGCTCTGCATATATGAGAAGAAAACTGTTGTTCAGAAGGTTTATTTTATGTTTTCACCTTTTGCGAGATAGGTTGATATTACAGCGTCTTTTTAGTTGAACTCACTTACCTTAATACTGCGAAGCGGGAAAACGATCATTGAAAAACGATTGACTGAAATGATCGTAATGCCAGCTATTTGCATGTATAACATTAACCAGGTCATATAGCTGCCAAATCTTGCGAGGAACGGATCAAGCTTGGCATAGAAATCAAAGAAGAAACCCATCTGACGGAATTTGATTGAAATCCAGACATTTAGCATCGCGACAATATCGATGACGCCGAGGTGAAAAGCAAATTTGAAAAAGGTTCCGGATAGTAAGTCGTCATGCCGATTAATCCAAAGGGCCACTAACATCGATATGTACAGTATTAGAGATATTACAAATATTACGAAGAGTACAAAGTCGTCCACGGCGAA
>NIUQ01000168.1:0-68349 GCA_002796945.1 Plectus sambesii | reverse complement strand
AGGCCCTTTGCGCTTTTCGGCATCGCTTCCGTAGTTATATTCAAAATAACGGCCATCGATAGAAGAGTAGTGAGACCCAGTGTCATCTTTTCATTTCTGCCGCTATCGCTTGAATTCGGCGTGAATATTCCAATTATGCACAACATTGTGAGGAGAAACGACGGAATGAATAATACAAAAATATAGTATACAGGACGTCGCTTCAATACCAGACTTAATCTTATTTGAGAAAATGATATGTTGTAATAGAGTTGATTATAATCTTCACCCGTAAATGAAATGGTGTCAAATTCTGAATTGCCCTGCAAAAAATTAATCTGCTAGGGTGACAATGCATAGAATATTCAAATTGATAACTGAAACGTTTCCTAAAATTGTTGACACCTCTGCATATCCCAAAGTTATAACACGCATATGAATTTCTCAGCTAAACAATGACTAGTAACTCGGATCATAATTGAAAACTGCCGTTCATGCTACCACGCTGTACCTTATGGACAACTTTGGATCAAGAATTATTTATGAGACTACAAATGAGATTGATTGTCGCCCTTATAATCAAAAATGATTTACTCTTACCGTGCGCACGTTCGGCTCATCTCCTGGTAGATACTTATATACGTGAAGGACTACTTGATCACTTGGGTACGACCACATACTGGCAGTAATCGTGCAGTTTTGAGTATCGAAAGGAAATTTTGTTATATCCATAGCGCAGCGAAGCGTTGCATGCTGGGGCACTGATACCGTGATAGTTCCATTGTAGGAAACTGTCACATGAAGTTTTTCTTCAGATAAAATGTTCACAGTTGTGAGTCTGAAACAATCCATATCATTGTTGTATTTTGTTAAACAAACAGTATTATGCCAGTATTCTTTTAGTACAGGGTGGCTCAAAAAAACAACAGATGACTCGCATTTTTTTGGAAAGATGGAGTTAGAAAAGGAACTAATATCGGGGACTTAGTCAAGAACCTGCGAATTTCGGTTTGTGCAGTTTTTTGGGATACGTCTCCTAGGCTGGTGCCAGAAGAACCTCTAAATAAGCCAAAATTAGGCGTGCAAAAGTGCTGTTTGGGAAAACGGTCGCCATTTTACACCCAGATGGAGTTGGAAAGTGATCAATAGCTCATTTTATTCAACGAAAATTTCTGCACAGCCTGTATGAAATGTGTTATCGTAGCCCGATTACTCTAGGAGTTACAGTAGAACAAAACTGACCAAACTGCGCCTCGTTGAATTGGTTGAAAATTTGAAAAAATTTACCTTACTTTATGCTTCTTTGTCATTTTAGACAGCTTTAATCCTTGCTTAATATTTCTTATTTAAGTCATTTTTCATTCGCCCGCTTTGACGAGGGACATCAAAACCGCAAGTTCAGATCTCAATGCAAATGCGCCTTGCGTATTCTGCATCGACTGGTGTCAAAGCGGGCGAATAATCATCGATTTTGATTAAAAATGAAAGAAATAGCTTCTTTAAGACTTGATAACGGAAATGGCGGAATCGCTATTTCGGAAACTGTTAGGCCCCTACCCTTCATAATCGGAAGCAAGGATCACGTTTAGCAATGAAGCCATCAAAAAGCCGCAATGCTCTGCTATTTTTTAATCTAGTTTATATATAGAACTGGCTTACGAATTGTATAAAGCATAATCAGGCATCCAAACATTGCGTGCTAACGTTAGTATCTTCTCGCAACCGAGAAAGTCAGTTGGATTCCACTGGAGAAATTCATCCGTCCATGTAAAGTCTGTCCATATTAATAGCTCAATTTTTTCATCTTGCTCATTCTGAAATATGCACCAAATGATACTATTAAATTCTTTTTATACACTTTCATGTGGCGGCATGAACTTAAGGCAGGAACATTTTGCACTTTCAGGGTGATTTTCTGTTCCCGACTCTCTTGGACTTTCACTTGTACTCGATTCAACTTTGGCTAAGCCGTTTGACTCAGCTTAGCTGTAGAATGTCTGTAACCCTGAGCGGATGTTTAAGTCTATACTTAAGTCAGTATATCAATTTATTAACGAATTAAAGGGACTGAGATTCTGTAGTTAAGAGCTCATAAATTTTCCCAAGTTTTCCTATTTAACTTGAACTTACGATGGAAACGATACTGTAGATGACCGTATCAACAATAAGATGAGTTATTGTCGATTTATTTTTCACTGGTCGAACCTCGTTGTTATAATCATGAAAGATTGCTTTTATCACAGCATGTTCTGAGCAAGCGATGTTCAATTCAAGCTGCCCTTAAAAAGAAACAGATTACGTCATGACAGAGAAAAACTATCTTTGGCTTAATGTGAAAATGTGATTATATTGGCTTAATCACAACTTTTTTGTAGACTGACTTAAGAAATGCTATCGCATTAGAAAGCAGGAACTCTCACAGTTTCATATCATCACTTCTGCCTGCTATTGTCAAATATTTCGATAGTAATTGTATGGTGCACAGAAACTCAATTTCAACCACTGAGTTTTTTTCCATAAATTGCTCTATATTAAGTTCAACTGTGCCGAAGGAGAAGATATATACTTTTCAACGCCACCTTTAAGTGAATGAATTGAAGTAATAATGCTTTTGCCTTTTTCAGCAATCTTTATCCCCAGATTGTGTTATTAATACCGTTATTTTTCCATTTTTTATCACACATTGACTGAAACCTACACGTTTTGTAGTGTTTGATTAAAAATTGCGTCCAGGCCCAGCTACATAAAGCTAAAGTAAATGTAGAAATGTATTTACATTTCTGTTATGTCATTACAACTTCATCATAACCACCATTTCTTTTGTGAAAAAATGTGGGATGACAATGTGGAAATGTAATCGCATTTCTTCACTTAACATTTAGATTTTTTGTGAAATGGGCCTTATTGCTTTTTTAGGACGACTGTTATTGTTAGCTTGTTGAGCAGGGACGATTTATAGAAGAGGTGTGATTGCTCTATCAGTAATAAACGTACCGCACAGTAGCAACAATGAGAAAATGTTCCAGCAATCGCTCTTCAGCATATTGCTGCCTTGATCATGCTGCAGTTAATTTCAACTTGAATTTTACAAGGGCAGAGCAAGTAGAATGCCAGCTTTATCTCAGACGCAATATAAAAACAGTCTGTGCTTTTGCCAGTTATTTCCGCTTGCGCATACAATATGAACAGGTATTAACAATTTGTATCACGTTTCTTCTTGATCCGGCATCAGTATTTGTGATTAACAATTATTTGTTTAAGGACCACCTTTGTTTGAAAAACTAATAGAATATTTATTCGAGCTTGCGATCAAATGTATCAGTAAATACCCCACGCCTACGGCGTTAAAACAGCAGTTTCGAGGAAATCGAAAAAATTCCGCTTTGACCAGGAACTAATAAATTTTAACTTGCGAACAGTGCTTAGGGCAAGTGACATATCAGCTGTCCTATTCCAGATCAACACGCGAAGAAAGTGGTACATGTGCTACGGCTTCTGAAAATACGGTATGACAAAGAGCTGATAGTAAATCGCATCGTCAGAGTATCATCCATATCACTGTGGAAGCTTAAAATTATGTTTAAAATTTCACAAAACTAATATGGAATACTGATACCCCATTATATTCGATCGTTGCTCCCTTCGGAATCAGGGAGGCAGTCAGAAGATACTAAAGACGTTGAACGCTGCAGCGAAAGCGGTTGCCGTGAAGAAGCAGTTGTTGTCGACAACTCACCAGAATGTGACTTATCGGCGCTGGTGACGTCGACATGAAACATTGATGTCGCTGATTGTCAGGCGGCTGACATGTATTTGCATCGGAGGAAGCAGTGATAACAATTGTATCAGCTCGAGCTTTGTACGCTACACGTCATAATGCGATTGCATCATGAAAAGGAGTGTTTGCTTTTTATTACGTTATGGCTTCGTCTCGCGCGGTGAACGTCAATATGTTTGCAAACTATTGATGCTTCCCATTTTCTAAGTTTAACTGCAGATGTTCTACTAATTTTCAGTCCACAATCTGTTGTCATTGCAGGCGCCCACTTTGCTGATCACTGCCCTACTATACTTGCGTTTTTACTATCGTATAAATCACTGCTGGAGTCTGTTTCATAAAGTCTTGAATTATAAATGTTGTAATAATTGCAGCTGCTCATGGAGTGATCAGTTGTGACATGTGCATAACAATATCTCACCACGATCATCGCGCTTTCCCCTTCCAGTTTTAATTGCAAAATTCGTGATTTCGATGGTTTTGTGATATAGACATTTGGATTATTTTACTTTCTCTATTCCTCACCATGAATGATATCTGTAGGAAAACTTTGCCATACGTTGGACATTGTTGAAGAACGCCAAGATTTTGCTACTCTCAAATAAAAGAAATGATAATGCATTTTTGATAATTAGTTTGACAGTCGATCACTGGCTCTATCCCATGCATCGTGAATTTATCCACTATGTTCAGCACTCTAAAACATATTCGCATTTACAAAAAATATTGGTTAAGATTTGCACTCCTGCAATCTTACAATTTTTAGACGCACATCACTATAATTTTACGATAAGCTTATGAAAATGATAAAACTAAACTGCGTGTATGTTCACATGCTCTGAATAACGCTTTGAATTCATCTCCTAGTAATGCTAATTTTGTGGCCTAATTTTTAACTTAATTATGTTTTTGCCGTACTTTAAACCTTTGCGGGAGCAAGATGTTTTTGCCACTTCATCAATTCAGCTCCGCAATTCCTACTATTGAGTATTTTGCGAACGATCGTGCATCAGCTCAGTTGATTGCGTCGCTAACGGCGCTGTCGTCGATGTGTCTACGATGAATACCAAAGAAGTGTGCGCATGAAGAACTGAATAGGACGAGCGAGCAAAGTCAATATTGACGTGCTTGTTTGTCAGCAGTGCGAAGTCAGCAAAACTGTTTCGCGCAGCTGCAATGGTCAGCTCTTTCATCGGACACTTGAAACCAGCTGGGGCGTGCCAGTGTAAATCGTTCGCCTCCCATATCGGATAACTGAAAACCGCAAAAACATCAGTGCGCTCTCAATACCGTTCGTGATTTCACCGTTTTAGCGTGCAAACATATCTCAGAAAGAATTTTCTTTCAATGGAAACGACGCGTTCAGCCAAAAGAGGTGGCTTATTATTTCCGCCGTCCATATATGCGCTCGTCTTTCTGTGAACCGACTTTAGGCGCTGCGCAATCGGTTCGACAAATTGACGCCGTTGTCTTGGTTTAGACGCAAGGCGGCGGCGCTGCGCACTCACCGCTCGATTGCGATAAATCGTCTCGTATTCAATGGTGGTAAAACGCTGGCGCGCACTTATTGGGGGCGGCGGTAGAGAGGTGGGGGGAAGGGTCCAAACCGGTCGGTTCGCAGTTTAGCGTTTGGGCCTCATCGCTGCGCGTACGCAGGGCGGTTTTCGTTGGTTCGGACCTTGACGTCTCTCATACGTTCGTCATCGGCGCTGTACGTACTTCCTATCTCGGGTATCATCGGTCTTCTCTTGTCGTGCGTCGTCTTCGCGAGATCGCAAAAGAAAGAGACGGAGGGCAGGGTGAGACGACTCCCCACGCGCGATACCCCTGGCTTCGCGCGGTTACGTCTGTTTGTTTAGTGGCCAATAATGCGGTAGGCAGGTGAGCGCGCGCAGGACAACTAACTGTCCGTGTATCGTCGTCTTCGTCGTCGTCGTCGTCGAAGAGAGCGACTGCCGACCGTACCACGCCCCCTCAGGGTGTCCGCGCTGATTCAGCGCCGGACGACAGAAAGACCTGTTCGAAGGCTTCTGGCCCGTCGGCGGGTGGGCCGCCGAACACGCCAGCGGCCAGACGTCTGCGATGCCGCCCAATTCCTTCGGCACATATAAGTAGGCGCGCGCGCGTGGCGCTTTGTCGAATTCGTGCGCAGGAGTGCAGGAGGTCGAGGAGAAGGCTGAGCTCAGCTCTGCGTTGATTCTTCTGTCTTCAGTCCACCCTTTGTACGCGGTCTGTTTTGACTGACGAAATTAGTCAGCAACTGTTCCCCCTCCCTCCCATTCTACTACTACTGGAAGATAATTGCGATAATGGTGGCCGAGGGTTTAGACACTATGTCGGCGGACGCCGTGAACGGCGACAGTGAGGTGCCAAACGTCAGAATGCGCAGCAAGGTGCCCTCGCCGCTCGCCGCTAACCCTTCTGCGGAAAATGGCAGCTCCAACGGCACGCCGTCTGCCGCAGCTGAACAGAACGGAAAAGTAGCCGCCGCGCTGTCCAGAAGTATGGCCGTTCTTCAAGAGGTACCGCCGGAACTCGAGGAAAGCTCAGAAGGTTAGTGTGTGTCATTTGAAGCTAATGAAATGCTTCTGCAATTTAATATGCTGAGTTAATTTAGTATTATTATCGAATAGAAAGTTCGCTTCCTTAAATGCGCTGTTAAAGCGCGATAGCTCTGTATTATCCCGTCTTAGTTATAGTTATGCGAGCATTCCAAGTCGATTACATCATTAGAAGTGCGCTGTGTTGTTGAAACTGCGTTAAAACTGTTGAACAGTCACACAATCATTGTTCAAATGATGACGCATCAGTTTATGTTGCACTAAAATAATCCAATAAACTCGTCGCTTTCCAACAGTAGCAGTCGTATTAGTTTCTATACCTTTCAAGGACACCAAACTTAACTCTACCGGTCCGGTGTTCCGACGAGTCCCCACAACCTAACAGAGTAATCGTAACAAGTGAACAAAACTAATCAATCAAATTCCTGTCCTTTCCCACGATGGTCGCTATTTGTCTCTAATTGTTTTAGTCTCAAGATTCTGTCTTTTCTGCTATTTTTCGTGATGTTATGTCAAAATTTGGTTTATTTTGAGATAATCAGGACATTATTGACTTAAACCAAAGCTAAAAACATAGTGAAGAGTAAGAGTTGAATATTAGAAATGCAAGTCGAGAGTTTTCATAGCGGCCTTGCCATGCATTTGACACACCCTTAAAGATTTGCTGTGGTCGTAGACGAGAATATATTCATGTTGGAGGTGGGGTGGGGTAGAAAGATGAAACGGGAGATAATTGGGCGTACACCAGCGTGTAATCTATAAATCAAACTATTTACTGCTCCCAAACCCAAGCGTTTATCGCCGATACGGCCGTGTTTGTCGCATCATAACTATCGATGTTTCAGAGATTCGTAAGCTCGATTCACAGCTGGGCCATCTGAATGACTACGTCGAAAAAATGGAGGTACGCCTTCGCGAGGGAAGCGACAGATTGCAGAAGACGCTCAATGAACAGAAAGAGGAGCGAGAGAAGCGCCGACGCTCCTTCATGCAGGTTCGTTCGTTTTACTGCGCATTCATTGCAGTTTATTCAATTTTCGCGTTTTGTCATTCGTTTTGTCCAATGATTTATTAGATTCTCGCGTTAGCATTGTCCGAACAGGTTGAGCACTTTTTCGTGCGCGGGAACGAGGCTGTGGCGCTGGCGCAAAAACTAACACTTTGTTGACGTTCGAAACAAACGATGTCGGTAGGGGACCACTACGTTTGATGCATCCGTGAGCCAATTAACCGTCATCAACGCCCGTCTGATTTATTGGCGTCGGCGTATTTGTTACGACCCGTTCGAACGCGTTCGCATGACCGTCGCACTTTTAGCCCGTGGCGAGATCGCAAAGTTCTTGTCATTTCTCGATCTCGCTCATGGATAACAAGAAAGGGATGGGTTTAAAAGTGACAGTGTTTCAGAAATAGGCTCTTCCCCTAGCTCTGCGGTGCTTAACTCTTTGACAGAGTACAGCATATTTGCTGAATACACCTGGTCTATTCTGATCAGTTTCGTCAGTCAGAGGCAATGAGCTATTAATAGAGCCATTTTGACAATAACTGTTGGGCGAAAGTCGTTTGTCGGCCGGTCTGTAGGTTCCATATGGCATTTACCATTGACGGAAGCGGCGTAGAATGTATGAGCCGTTTTCTCGGCGAGGTACCAGGCGACGGCTGACTGGTGTGTGGCCTTTGTGAATCGCCTTTGCCTCGGCGCACTCTTTTCATGCGGCGGCCTAAACCCAGTCGGCAAAATGTGGGTTGGGCTGGCGAGCGGCCGCTGAGCCCACCAGTTCCGACACGTCTCTTGCTGTCGTCTCTGTGTGTGCTCGCAGTTCGGCTTGCCCGTTCGTCCATTCGTTCGCTATTCTGGTCCGCCTTTCTCAATGCGCCACTCTTCCGCTGGACACGCATCAACTGTTTTCCAGCGCAAAGCGTTCAATCACCCTTGGCCGCGTCCTTCGCGCTCTCATGCACTCATTCACTCGCACGTACAATAGCGCCCAAAAAGTTGTTGACTGTCACTTTCGTTTACTCTTCGTTTGTAACAATCTCAGAATTTTTTGAAAATCTTGTTTAAGTGTTGCTGGGAAGCCTTTGCGAATGGGCGCTTTGAAAAATGTCCATTATCATAGTTATCGTCGAGAACTTGTCACACTTTTCCGATATCTCAATCCTCTAGTCCAATCTCTCATCAACGCGCAATCAGTGTCGACTTCGCTTGGACAAAAAAACTGTACGCTCCGAAAGTGGGTGAATGAGAACATAAAAGAGACTGTAAATCACGCGGGGCCTAATAGGTTCGCAATGAACCTGAGCGCGACGCGAGGGAGCATTCATTGCATAGATTTTTCGCCTGACAAAAAACGATCGCACTGTGCCCACTCGAGCGGCGTTCTAGGCCTGTAATCGGCGTACATTGTGGCAATCCGCCGTCGGTGCTGGGGAAAGAGAGGGGGGGGGGCGAACGCGCACGATCGACTAAGGATTGTCCGCAATTTTCTCGAATCTCGACGAATGACATCCAATCGGCTCACAGTTTTTTCTTTGCCATTGCTTCTTGTGCAACCCACGCATTTTAAACTGAGCACAGCTCAAAGTGAACGATCGTTGACGTGGCCAAGACCGCCTCCTTCCTAAGCCGAACGTCAAACATTGTCGGGTTCGAGGAACGCGCTTCATCAAACGCTAAAAGGATCGGGAACCTGCCTCGACGCGAACTCTTTCGCGACACTGCTACACGGAACGCTCAATCGGAGGAGCGGAAGGGGGCTAACCGATGAGACCCCTGATGGACTGTAGGGAGAGGACACGGAAGTGCACCTTCTTTCTATAATAGTGTATTGTGTACTTTAGGGCAGTTTGTTTGGTTTACTTAAGGTTTTTTAGACTAATCAAAAAAATGCAGGCATCGTTCTTGTGGGATGTAATCATGATCGATCGAAAGTTAGTCTTGCGTGTGTAGCAGTTTCTTCCGCAGAAATATATCCATTTCTTCTACGAATTCTCGCTCTGGGAAAGATTACAGACATGTAATGAATTGAGGATAGATAGTAAGCAAGCTGAATTAACTTTTCTCACAATAAGACTGAAAAAGGAATTGGCTAAAAATGATGGCATGTTTCTTGTGCAATGCGCTCAAATGTACGCTGGGGCGTTGTTATTATTTGGTGAGTCGTCTCTCCCAGTCGGGCGTGGTTCCTAAGAGACGAGGGGCGCATCATTTGAGAGGCGACGGGCCGAGGCAGAGTAAGTCAACGAGTTCCTAATCGCCGCTCGACGGTTTAAGGGCAGCGGCGTTCCAGTAAGGAAAGACAAACAGCATCGTTCGCGAATATTTCTCGTCGCGCGTCGATGAGTCATGCGGGTGTTTGTTCGGCGCACGGTGTTCACAAAGAAAAAGCGACCTTGATGCCCCTTGCACGCGGTGAAAGTAGTAGAATCGCATTTTGGCAAAAGATTTCCAAAGAGCTCCGCTAATCGCGTGTGAGAGCGAATGGTGCGGCGATCTCTTCAGAGCCGCCTGAGAGTTGCACCAAAAGTTTATGAGTGAAAGTGGAGAGCCTATCTACCATATCTTCGATTGATCTGAGATGTGCAATTAGACAACTAAGATTTAAATTCTCAAAGCTGAATGCGAATTGCTAAACTATCTTTAATTTTTTTAAATCGTTTTTTAAAGCTTCATTTTGGGTAGTAGCGATCTTCTATAATTCACAGCTGCTCTAGTAGTTTTTTAAAAAGATAATAGGCGATTTCACTCGGATATCATCATATGCAAGCCAGGCCAGTCAATTGCTTGAGAGGATCCATGATTTCTTAATTCTAAAACATAGCTGTGTCATGCAAATTTTTACTACGTCACTATGGAACAAATGCGACTGCGCCGATTTGCACGCTTTGCTCGACGTTGACTGCGGACAGCGTGCCTGTCACAGAAAAAGGTGACATTGGGTGGATCGGATGATCGAATCGAATCTGAGCGGCGTATGAGCGTATCTTTGCATCTCGATCGTTCGAATGCGCGGATATGACGGGAAAATGGCAATTTCACCGCGACCGGACGACGGGGAACCAGGCGCGGCCTGCGCCAGCGATTCTAGATAATTTGAATGATCGTGTCGGCCGTGTTTTCTTTCAATTCTTAGACGCGCCGCACAGTCATTCGTTTGTTGTGCACAGTTAGTCATTCTATCCACGCGAGGGCGAGGGCGACGGCACCGCTCGGGGACGCGCTCTTTCTTTCTTCGCCTTTCGTTTTTCGAGTGTCTGTCTCCAGCCTACGTACATTTACACTATGAAACGTCAGGGGCCGACTCAGTAGCCGTGACGAGAACATCAGCAAAGATTATTGTGAACGAAGTCTCAAGGGGGCATTCTTTCAAAATATATCTTAATGATCTCGCAGATACTGTTAACTATTTTTAGAGGGTTTATTCCTATAGTCCCGTAACCGAACCGTAATATCCAGCCCGATTTTTATGAATGTAATAAAAAGACTAAGCTGATAAATTACTTGGAAACGCGTAATAAGAGTATTCAGCGAGCTTAGCCCACCTCAAAAGCATCAATAAATGTGAATAGGAGCGAAAGTAAACATTTTATTGAACGGAGCTAATTCTTTTTACGACAAAAAGCACGAAGACTTTGATAGATGCGATCGCTAATAGTTCGACAGTTCAGTCCGTTCGCTACCCTGTTTTACCAATCTAAAAATAGGATCGTTGACTATTTTAGTTTCACGGTCGAACGTTCTCGATTCATCAGCGGCCTACGTATTTTCGTCCCCTATGGCGCAAAAACGCGTCTGTCATGTACCAAACAAACGTCAGCACACATTCCAATCGTATTTTTGTAACACTCTCAATAAAAGTTCCCTATCCATCTGGTTGTCTACATATTTATGTCGCGCACAAAAAATGCTTCCGTGGTGTACGAAACTCATATCGTGACACAATTTTAACGGCGACTTGGAGTATTATTTAATAAATGAAAAAAATCCCTGCAGTTCAAATAGTCGAATCGTTTGATCGTTTCACTGGAGGAATATTTCAGCAATCAACTCGCGCATTGTAATAGCAAGTTGGATAGTTAAATAAATGTTCTCGCTTTTATTCCACGTGAATTTCACGTAAATATGTATCGAGCATTATTAAGCGTTTTGGAATAGTTGTTGCATATCTAACATGAATCATTTTCAGCGTCTGGCAACCAATCAACAAGAAGATATGGATTTCCAAAACAAAATGCAGTCGATGCTTACTCGGGTTGACACGGCGCGGAATCGACAGTCAATCTACGAAATTATCAAGGGGATGGAGGTGCCGAAAGTCGACGAAAACGGTGCCGCGGGTGAAAGCAGTTAAACTTTCATTCGCTCGCTGATTTGTTTGCTTCCAGTGTCTTTTCTCACCTTTCGATATACCCATCGAGAGTATTATCGCACATTCTGTATGACACATAAAAACAGGCAAANTTGCTCGCTGATTTGTTTGCTTCCAGTGTCTTTTCTCACCTTTCGATATACCCATCGAGAGTATTATCGCACATTCTGTATGACACATAAAAACAGGCAATATTAGCCCATTCAGTGGTTACTTTTGCTTTTCTGTATCATGATTTCATATCCAACCGTGATCACATAGTAGCGAAATCTGTCTTAGAATATCAACCCTGCACGAAGATAGAATCGAGTCTTGTCTGTGTTCTGCTTCGGTGGCTTAAAGAAGAGAATTCAAACTTTGTTTTATCCAAAAAAATTTCATTTATCTGCTGCACTCAGTTTGACTGTCCGGTTCTGTCATCATCATTATCATGTCAAATCGAATTCAGTTAATCTATGTGACCCAATTTTCGTTCGTGTGCGTCACTCATCGACTCTAACTGATAATGACAGTGTTCCTATTCTGTTACGTTCCTCTGTTTTGTCTGCTTTGATTCGTTGTCTCTTTCTCTCTCGCTCTATGGTGAGTACTGTACAGCTTTGCATGTTGAGCAAACAACTGAGTGCTATTATTAAGGGCATAAATAGGATAAAAACTCGCATTAGTATTACAAGGTAGACTATCAACAACTGTATCACTGATCAGTATATTGTCAACGGCATCTCTACATTCTCATTTTCCTTTTGCAAGCCGCCTTACAAGCCACCTTGTCTACTTGACCTATGAAAGATATTGCTTTTGGTTCTATTTATGAGCAAGTAAGAGTGAGCACCAGCTGTGGTTGTTGTTTATGGAATGTGAATTCTGAGAGAAGCGAGCAGGATCATGCGACGACATTTCATTAATATTACTCGCAATTGAAACTCTGTCCTAGTTAGAATGTCGTGACCCAACGGAGGACATCAGTTCTTTCATTCGATCGGCATTTGAAATTTATGAACAGTGCACTTGACCAGCCAGCCAGCCAGCCCTGCGTATGAGAGCTCCCACTTTGATTGCGATCCCCCTATCGTGATTCTTTATGGACATTTTATGGCGCCACTGCCTGATAGTTTCCTTGTATCATACACGTTTCGTTTTGATACACTCTGATTTGTGTGGTGGTAAAAACGCTAACAATAAAAAATATGTGCATTGAAGTTTTGGGTTAGCGGTAAGTGCTTGAAAACTTGACTTACAAAGGCGGTTATTTATCGGCATTTCGCGTCGCGATTCGTCAGCGATACGGCTGATGCAAGTAAGATTACCCTGCCGGTTCCTTAATGATTGATTGACAGAAGCGATTCTATCGCCTGACGGCATTTTTGGATATGATGCGCCATGTTGCAAGATTTTCTTTGATGTTAAGTTAACCGTGCAGAAATTTTGCCTTTGTGCGACTTCAACCGGCAGCGCCAAAACACCATGGCACGGACAAACTTCTTAACGAACGCTCATATTCCCCAGAGTGAGCCTGTTCGCGGTTCCATTCGTCGACAAGCACTTGGCGTGTGTCATAAATAACTCGCTAGATCGTAACTGCATACGAAGGTCTATCGACGTTTTTTGTCTCACAATTACACAATGGAGGCTCGACAGTAACACTCGAGCCATAATGTCCGTCAATTATCAATCATGATGCCATGATTGGCAGGTATCAGTAATTACAGCTAATCAAACGACTTCCAACTGGACAGAGGAATGGGATGAATGTTCGGACAGCGGCATCGCGTCAAAATGTGGACTGCTCATTTTTGCCTCCCGCGAGAGGTTGTCGCAAAGCTTCTAGAATTTTCTGACATAAAATCGATTGCTAGATTCGAAATCGCTTTTCCCGAGTACGCCAACATTGTTCACTGTAAAAGTGTCACATCGGTGAATATAGCGCTGTTGAAGAACCGTGTAATCATCAACAAATGTTCGGTGAAATACTCGACAGCTGTGGACTGTTTGAAATGGCTGAAGTCGCGTCGCGGAATGGCGCCGAAGACGCTGAAATTTGTGCTCTCATACCCAGCAGAAAAATCTTCAAGCGACGCGAACCATTGGACAGAAAAAATTATATCCTTTGCAAAAATCTGGTCTCTTGAAATTAGCCATTTCGCAGTAGATTTGTCAGGTTATTCAGCGACTGTCGAAGGGATCATTGATTTGCTTGTACATCCGAGCGAATCTTCGCATCTCTTGTCACTTATTACTTATGAGCGGCAGTTTGTTTGTGCTATTTGTCAGTCGACCTACTGCATTTTCGATCCGCTGCTGCATTTCAATGATATTAATCTGTTCGATAAGGACATCAAATCGTCCCTAGCCATAAACGGGCTCAAGTTGTTCCTCGATCGAATTGTTAGGCTGAAAAATCCCAAGGAACTGAGAATTTTCGGCAGTAAGCGATCGACAATGAGGACTATTTTCTGGCGAACTTTCGGGATCATTTCTTTGGAAGTCAAGAAGCTGGTTCTTCATGCACCTGGCGGATATGAATTGTACGATTTTTGGGCCGACACCAATAATTACGGTAATATACACTTCCATTAACTTTTTACAATTTAAAAATATTTGTGCATATCTAAATAAGAGCGTGCAGTTTCATCTAGCTACAGCATGAATATTTCATAATTAATTTTACAGAGAGCAGTGTCATACCCAGCAACATGCAGTTTTGGGAACTGCCGAACAAAGAGTTCATGTCCCACTCACGCCGTAAATATCTACCAATGCCAACATTTTTGAATTGCCGCGTTTCAGGTTTGCATATATGGTTTCCCAATCTGAAGCAATGCACGCTGATTGATCCAGACTTGTCAGGCGATGTTGATAATATTTGGATATTAGTGAAACAGTGTCTCGACGCAAATCATTCAATCGTCATAAACTTGTACATCAGCAAGTGTTCGAAAACGACTGAAAGTAGTCTTAACCTTGCCTTGCAAAAACTTTCAACCAGGGCCGCCGCAGACAGCGTTCATAGTGGAATATACCCTCAAGAAATTGCTTTTCGAAAGTCAACTTCACAAAGCGTCGCCGTTATTATAAGGCTCACGGACGCGCATTATGTGACCCACGAGAGACTTTCAAATTTCTTCTAATCGCAGTTGTATGATCTTTTTTCGAACGTCTCGCATAGGTTGCTATTGTGCTTGACTCTCGCCTTGTTGCAATAAAACTGTTGTATAGCATGAACTGACGCGAAAGTATTGCGCTTTCAGTATTATTCATAACGTAAATGTATATTGAAATGGTCCGATACAGTTCTTTTTTTTGTATTCGCCAAGACAGTAAATATTGATAAATATATTGAAAGTTTATATTAGATTGATATTGACAAGAAATCACAATATTTGACAGATAATCACAGATATCATCGCAGAAACTCGTCGGTTAGCTCATCACTGAATCCTTCATATAGTGCTCGCAGTCTTCACTGTTCTTCTTGGTGCGTATGAAGGGGCACGACTGAAGTGGAAAACCGTTATTAGCGATGAAAAACGATTTGAAGACGAATATCAAACACTTACTGAATCAGGGCACATCAACGGAATCGCTGCTGCGTTGGTCAGGTTCATGCTCGTGGATTTGCTGTCAACTGGCTGCATCATGTTGTTCCACAGCCCTTTGGCGGCCACCGAATGACCATACTGGCTGAAGTGCAGACAGTCCTCCGCAAAAAAACTCAGATCCACTTTGCCTTCAGACTGAAAATTTTTAATTACATTTAAGACTGTTTACTCTAATCGAGGACAGTACCGTAAGAGGCGGCGCGTCCGTATCGAAGAGGTAAGGTTGGAGGACAACGGTGAAATCTTCGCGATCTTCAAACAATGCCTCTGTTTGCAAATCCATTTCCGCCTTTTGATAAGAACGGCACGCTGCTCCCATGTCAAATGATTTAACCACCGCACAGTCGCAAATCATCCTAGAAATGAAGTGAATTCGATGAAAAACAATAACTATCAGCAAGTTCATGACGGGTTGTACCGCTTTCGGTGTACAGCGAGCACAGTAAAATTTAACACTATCTTGAATTTTGCGTCAACATATTTTCAAATATGGTTGGGAGAGTATACGAGCTGTCATGAAAAGCGCTCAATTGCAATTTTTTAAGTGTCCAACCTGAACGAAATGTTTACAACCGATGTTTAAATTGATACACCTTCCCACGGCGGTGTCAAACGCCAACGGCACATACTATGGATTTAGGCCTTTGGGGTTGGGGTCCGAAGAGAACGGACTATTTCCCGCGTGCCCGTGCGATTGTTTGTTTAGGTATTCTTCAAAAAATTTTCGAACAATTTGATGTACAGAATTTCGTTACTGGTTTCCTTATACAATCTGATACGGCCAAAATCACCAGTATCTTCTTCCCCTAACAATTAAGTTTATACCCTTTACTTCAAGCGGTTCCCCAAATAAAAAAGGTATAAGTGAATTTCAAGTAATAATAATGAAAAGCGCACTCATGATAGCCTTTGCACTTATGTTCCTTGTTATGGATGATGCGAAGAATTTGCATCTGGAACATGCCGACGATGTTGACGATGACTCGCGTAAGACCAGCGTGCAGAATTTGAATAGCTTGGCGCAAGTTTTTCTCATAATTCTGTATCGAGAGACTCTTCTGAAAAAGATTTACTTTCAATAAGAGTTTAACTAAAATATCTTATGGAAACACCATTCAGATTCATAAACATCACTTAAGGACACTTGATTTGAAAAATATCGTTGTTTACATTTAAACATTCAAGTGTCCTAATCAGGGTGAAAATACTGTACGTTCGAGTAGTATGGTCATGCTCATTTAATACTGAATTTAGAAATTAACCTCTTCTAAACGATATCTTCATTTTCACAAATAGTAATAAATTTACTAGCGCTTCATTGATTTCGTGATTAAATAAATAAACTAACCTTCTTCGATTCCTGGCACATGAAACAGATGTCATTCGCGCCAATAAAGATGGTGATTAATTTCCAATCGGTTAGCGCATTAATCTGCAAAAAACAGAGTACAACAGAGCAGAGTATAATTCACTGACCCGTCGGTGGGTTATAATCTTTCGGACCAGTTCCTGTGCTTCTCGCGGCAAGTCCTTCGATTTTGCTCCAGGAAATGCTACATTCAACTGAGTCTTGTTAGCTTCGTCCACCCTTCCAACGCCATGCGATTGACCAATCAGTGTCGGGTTAAACTTCAGCAAAATATCTGCAAGCACAAGTGTACTAGTTTATTGAATGAAATTGAGTTATTGTATGTAAGTAGTGGTACACGCGGAAATATAGGGGAAAATTTTGTTCAGCAATGAGCGTCGAGACCGAAAACCGTATAACGCCAAATTCAGCCTATCTTAAGCACGCAACACGTCAAGGAAAGACTCACGAAAGACTTTTTTTGCCGTTACAGAATGAAAATTTTGTGGTACTGGGAGGGAATGAAATAATAGCTGCACTATGGCATTAGTTTCAGAAACACGGTATACGAGGTGGGCCTTCTAAAGTACGGATTTCTGAATCACTGCAGTCCCGGCCAATTTTTATCAGATCAAGTTTAAATTTTGAACACGTCTAAGATACAAAATTGAAATGTGACCCCATTACATGCTGCTGGTAGCGGGACAACAATTAAAACGCGCCCTATAATTGCTAAAAATGCGCCCTATGTTGCACCTTTACATACTGAAAATATCCAACATAGGGCGCGTTTTTAGTTTTTTCCCTGGCAGCGAATGTCTGGTTTATGCTTTCATCAGAGGCGTCACGAACGGTAACACAGCGCAAGCTAGCAAGAAGCATGAGCACGCAAATGAAAATTCACTGCGCAATGTAAAACCAGATATTCGTTACCAATGAACTTTATCCTTTTCATCAACAATTTCAACAACTTTTTGCCATATCCACTATTAAAGCACAGCAATTCTCTTCGCCATTATAAATTTTATAAATTGGATGCCTTGCAACCATTAGTGGATAGTGAATAAAAACGCCACATTTACACGTGATAGTCATCAAATTTCGAGAATTTATATCAAATCAAAAACCGTTTGTCCCGATAATTTAGCACTCCGCTATGTGTATACGAGCAAGATTGTGCAAGCGGACTGACTTGGTATGGTCACGTGATTCTCCAGGCCTTTGTCACCACCGATGGTGAATGCAAGTCCTCGGTATTGCTTGATGACGTCGATAAAACTTGTTGCTCCAGCACCGTTGCCAGCCTTAAAATTACGATAACGATTATGACAAGCGTATTGCAGTCGTAACTGGGTAAGTGCACAAATTTGATGCCCCGAACTTGAATCGACCTTGGATTAAGCATGTGAAGCAAGTTTGTTCAGATTAGTAAAAGTTCTGCCATTTATTAATGATGTTCTGTTATTCATATACCTGTTAGAGAGAAGGCGAAACTGAATGCAAAGTTGACTAAATAAAATACAGTGAAATTAATTTATGGGTACTTGAAGGACCGGTATTAACATTTTCAACTGTAATTACGAACTTGCATACTCTGGACAAAGCGACATTTTCTTTGATTAACAAGACGACGCCCACAAAAAGGTAAAAAATTACGCCTTTCCTACCGTAAGCGAGTCTCCTATACCAGCGATAACTTTAATGTCGGCCGGCCGCACGGCGTGCGCGCTTAGCGGGATCATCTTGCTCGGTTCCATTGCCCCTGGACAATCGAACTGCTTGTAGCCCGCATCTCGCAGCGCACCGAGCGATGTTGACAAACACGTGCTAACCAAGAACGCGAAAAATGCTGAAAGATGAGATTAGCGATTGTAACGTTCTTCCAACACTGCGAAGTCACATTTTATTCTACTGTATTTATCTCGAAAGTTTGTTCTTATTCGAATGAAAACAAACGCACGATCAGAGGAAATTAATTTTTAGCGGAAAACGAACAAATTAATTTAGTCGCAAGATCAGAACTGGCTATTTGAGAACTAACAATACTACGTCGCTAATTTCTGCGTCATAAGAAATTAAAATTCACCTCTAATAATGCCACCTTGCATCATGGCGCAAGACCGTTTGCAAGTTGGCTTGTCGTGCGGAGGACAAACGTACGACGACGAACAGGAGTCTGCCGATCGCCGCGGACTGCGTCAGCGGATGTACTCGTGGAGAGCAGGTACAAAATTTGAGGCACGACCCTCAACACGCCTGCCTATGAAGATACATATTGGACAGTGTACGAACAACAATATGGCAGCTTTACCTTCGAATCCGCACAGTCAGCGCTTGTTCTGTGGCGGCTAGGCTACAGTGTTGGGCGTTTTAAAACTGGCTAAGGAAAAGTAAGTAAATTTGTTAGGTACAAATTTAGGTAAGTGGATAAAACGAGGTAGGTGAATTGGGTCTTTTCACTAGGAACGCATTTTGCACAAGTGAACAAAAGCGCGTATCAGCAGTATATATGCATAATGTCCCTGCAAAACCTATAACACGCAAAAGCCTGATTGAATCTAAAACCTCATTTTGTACTGCAATTTACGGTAGAAGTTGAAAATATTGCATCGACGTTTGGCGCTTGTCATTTGCGTTGCCTACTACTGTACGTGCTTTAGGATGTGCATGTCACACTATATCGATACATTTCGGCGGTAAATTAAAAATTCTTTCGATCTGCCATAGGCGAAAAGCTGTGTAACTAATCTAGTTTTAATTAAACAAAGTACAAGGTTAGTACTAAGAGAATATTAAACCAACAAGATTAAGTAAAACTACTTGTTTTTCTGAAGCAAACTATGTTAACTAGGTACTGTCACCTAGTTGTCCAACACTGATGAACGAATCGAAGAAATTTCAAATCATTTGGTGTTAAATGGAGAAAAGCTACTCTGAATCATTAAACGGTCTGAGCAAAGTTTTGTTTTAGTAATTGTCCAATAGTTATCGCTTTGTTTGATGATGCGCGCGTTCCGAAAATATGTCCCCTTCCAGATACTCGCCTTGTATCTCCCCCAGGTGCCGATTGAGAACCATCTCTGGTTTGCTCTTTGTTTGGTCTGATTTGCTCTATACATACTTCAGCACGCTGGCTAGTGCGTTTGCTAAGACGAAAGATGAGTATAGGGACAATCTTTCAGGATACATGACTTTCTTGGCCTATTCGTTCTGTAACATACAGTAGAAGATGGAAAACAACAGCGCTGTAATGAGTTGTCGAAATTTAGGTTAGACATTGTAGGTTAGAAAGTGTATAGGCAACACATGCATTGTTGTACTACAACTTTTTCTTGAATTTTCGTTACCATGTTTTTGAGTACTCTGTATGCAAGAAATGTTTGGCAGATGTTTGAATGTATCAAGTTACAAATGCGAGGAAACAGGGCACGCTTTATTGCAATTAAACCGTCGGTTTTCAAGCCGTGCGATCCATCTAGTATCAGTGACAATGTCAAATATTACTACAGAAATCTTAAAGAGCTCTCCTAAAATGATCAGTATTCGACTAATTCGGGTAACTTGAAAAAATTTAAGGGTTCTCGATTTAGACGGATTTAGCTTGACACGGATGAGCCCCACGTTTTTTGTCGCTGATTTAGCAGATCAGCTGGCACTGATCGCGCTATCACAACAAAGCTTCTTGATGTCGGCCAAGCTGCACTTTTCGTCGCAGCATCGCGTGCCCGTCTCGTTCAGTTTGCCCCATGGAATTATAGCGATATCTCCATGCTGATTGTTAAGCTCCATCTTTTGGTCTAAAGAGTGTAAATAATCTTAGTTCTCACCTGAAGAGCGATTTTACCATCTCATCTTTGACTCTTTCTATTTGTAGACTACTTTCACATTGAACGGGACATGATTGCGATTGATCAAAAGATAACATAGTATGCTATATTAGTGTAGAATATTACTGCGATCCCACCTGTAAGCACTGTGAAATTAACAGCGTTGACTGTCGGTTCTATTCTCCCCGAACAAAAGTTAGGCGGTGACCCCGACTGCGCGCACACGGTTACGGTCAATTGTTGCGCGTTTAAATGGACGTGTCTAAAGCCATTTCTTTTGATATGCGCTTCGATTACTTCGAAATACATCATAGTATTTTTATACTAAATATATATATTGAAAAATATTCGTCTGGGTGACGGCGCGCGTGTGCATTCTGTCCGTTTCCATGCGCATCAGCCGTCACTCACCAGCAATCGAGCGCCAATCTTTTGCATGCGGACACAATGAGCAGTCCACGGTGTCACATTCGGCAGTGCTTATGAGCGGAAACGTGACTATAACTAATATCCTACAAACGTCACCTATATATTTTTAAACGGAATGAAAGAGAAGCTATAAATTATGAATCAATTGTTATATTTCCTAATGTATTCAGGGCTAAAGATAGTTGTAATAATGGGGATATTTTTGATCGAAGTACGCTGAATCAGTTCCTCAACCGAATCGCGTCACATATTGGTTTACCTGCTTCGATAAAGCATCCTTGACAAATGCCAAACATGAAACCGAAGATACGCTCTCGACAAATTCGCCGACTCGGAGATGTAGAAGTGCCGTTGGAGTTGATTTTATCGAAAGCAGGTGAAGTAGTCGTCTTATAGATGGCATCGGTGATTGCTTTTGCTGCATTAACTAAAGCACAAGCAATATATATTGGAACACTCGAAAGACAAAACTTTACGTTTCAGTAAGAAAAAAAAGAGCAAAGGCAAACTTATACAGTTTGCTTCGTTTTACATTTCTACTGAAATGAGTGCAGTATCGAACTATGGTAGCAATATGCCAAAATACTTTTGATTACTATCGACTACTGAGATGCTATTTCGGTATTATTCTTAAAGAGTATTTCGAAACTGCAAAGACGGAAATATGAACCCATGAAATCATTATCGCTATATAGGTATCTGCTCGTCTGCCGCCCTGCTGCAATTTTCCATCAATCGAACTATTGCGACCATATATCAAAATACTGGGTCATTTAGGTACCGTCAGAACACTTCACACTTTTATTACCTTCTTCACGCTTGTCGGGAATGAGCGGAACCACTTTTAGTCCGCGGTCGTTTGCAGGACTCTCATAGGAATAGACGATGTTAGAGACGAAAAAGATGGCGACGACTGACAGCATATCAAATAACTGAATTACTGTACTTTAACTTTCGAGCAAGAATGTGTCGAGTGACGGGCAGAAATAGAAACCTATTTGTTAAATAAATGTCTACCGCTCTATTATTAATCAAAACATTGCGTGGCTGTTACAAGTCCGTGTTAAGTAATTGGTTCTACTTTGCGTGTGCAACTGCAAAGTGGGGCGATTAAAGAGCTTTCTTGAGCATCGATGACATATTAGAATAGGCGATCATGATTAGAATATCTCGTGCGCCACTATGACATTTGCACTCATTACTGAGATTGGGTCACGAATCTCTCGGAGAACCTTCTTAACGCCGAGTAATTGTTACAGAACAAAATATAAACAAGCACTCTATTGTGAAAACATGTGACTACGCAAACATACTCTATAATGAATCGATCAGTTTGCTTTTCAATCTGCGCTATAATGTGATGTAGACGAGTGGATCGCTTGTCAGTAGTACTAATCAGGCGTTTTGAGTGTGATATGATCAGCGACGATTCATTCGATCCCATTTTCCTAATCTCTAAATCTATCAAATCTTTATGCATCTTCTCTTATCAAATTCGTGCAACCGTCGTGCATGAGTCTGCTTAAATGTTTCCGTGCTTTTAAATTATTTTTCGCATCCGACTATTACCTGTGAGCTCATTGGCTTTTAATTTGTGCTATACGCTTGCGATTTCGCTCATGGAATAAGTAGATTTAATAAAAGCACATGTGATGGCAGAATCACGAGGAGAGCACCAAATACTATCACTCACCTATGTAACCCTACTCAAAAATTTGATTCCACAAAAGAATGCTCCTCAAACAGGCTGTTATTCGAATACAACCGCTCGTTGAAAAGATGACGCCTCAAACGAAAGAATTCGAACAGATGACCTAGAAGCACCACATTGATGACGGCTGTACGCGACAGAACTTCAGTTTAAACGCATATATAAACATTGTAGGTTAGGTAGGAATCGACGCCGCCCACCGCTATGACCATTTGCTCTCGTGCATTCAACACAATACGCAAAAGTCGCATCCGTCAGCGAAATTAACTGCGTCTCTCTTTACGGCTTCTCAGCATAAGCTTAATTAAGTTAATCTTAAAAGCTAATAACTACACCATATTGCTTAAAGAGCGTATTTGTGTTGAAAACAGCATGGAAATACACATAAATACCGAAAGTGATCGCAGGATAGCTGTGCAAGTTCAAACGCGCAGCACGTGGTGTAATTCGCGTCACAGCGTGGCTGAGCAATATTTTACGGTCACTATGGCGGCACTTTGAGGACCCTATTTGCATTTGTTCTAAAATGCGTGAATAAATACAAATTTGACATTATTGCTCTCAGTGTGAATTATTTGGTTTCTGTTGGTTAGAACACTGTTCGATGAGGCGGCATTCGCAGGATAGCGGTAGGATGACGTCAATTACTTCATCGCCTGACACGCTAGTTAATTTGTCGCCGGCTATGACGCTGACTCAACTGTAGCTAGTTTGATGTGTTACTATCAAGAAGAATAGTTCGATGCAAGTAATAGCTTTATAAACCAAAGACAAGAGCATTCAAAAGAAATCATTCATTGAATATGGAAAAAGTTTTGTTTTTGAAAGAGAAATTATGATAATTCAACTACGAGGATAGCTTCCGTACGAAAAATGGTGGCTAATAGGGTTTTACTAGTGTAAATAAGGACGTCAACGCCGTTCATCACGAGATGAGCAATGACGTGTGAGCGCCTTTGTTTGTAAATATTGATCGGAATATTAAAAGATACACCAACAATCCAAATATAGGCATCAATTAAAGTTCCTATTCTTGTTCAGATACTTAGTGAGAAGTAACAGCTTTAAAATAGCACTTTGGCGTAGGATGTCAGAAAGCAGAGATGCAATCATCCATACTTCATGCAATTAAGAACTTATGATCATTAACTGAGAGTGATATTGTATCGTGTCATTCGTTATCATATCTCTTATTGCTGATTAATGATAAGATACCCACAAGCATTTACTTGATTCTCAGTAAAATTCATGATTTGTCAATTGACGACGTAATGCCATCCTCAAATCTTAGATGGTAAACAAAATAGACATTATATCTTGTCGATGACACACCGTAAAAGGATTTAGTAATATAATGATGTGACACCCTTTCAAATGATCAAGACGCCAATCGTTAATTGATTTTATGTCAAAGCTTGTAAATAATAAATCTGCACTATGAGAGCGTAAATGCTTCGAAGCTCATGCTGCAAATTTGCTTGTAGTTCATTAGCACATTAGCACTCATCAGCACAAGGTTGTTCTCACAAACACCTCACGAATACTTCTCATTTTGCGTTACTCTCCATTAGCAGCTGTTTGGGAATGACATTACTTGTTGGATAGTTGAACTAAGTCAAAAGTAGAAAAGACATCAACGATAAGACATTTATTTTGCCTGGCTTGTTTTCAGAGAGAATATCAGAAGGTTGTCTTGTTTGAATAAAAAGTCAGTATATAATTTTGTGGGGGATGAAGTGTAGTTGAACTCCATTTGTTTTACGTAACGAATTGCAATGTGGTATTGATCAACTGAAACGGCAGCAGTTTAGAGGCCGAGTGAGTCTTGCTTTGCGCTTATGCTTCAAACGAATATATCTTGTTTTGCTCAAACAATGAGAAGGAGCGAAAATCACTAAGTACAAGAGGTGATGCGATGTCAGATTGTGTAATTAAATAGGCGGACATATAGTGATGAATGAAAAGTGTTATTTGGACGCGTGCATGAATGAATCAGATATTTGTGTTGAGAAGGAAGGAATGAACATGAGTTTTTCTGGATTCTCGACGTTGCCGATGTAGGCATTCCCTGGGATCAGAGTGAATAATAGTGCTACACTTTTTTAGTGTGTCAGCCTGACAGTATTCATTATGCGTTGGCGCTCTCCTATTTGATCTCACTTGTTCGGTTCCGACTTTGCTTCAAGACTCTGCGGCTCTGGCCAATCTTTGAATTAACTTTGCTCCCCATATCAGACTGACTCGGGGTCCACTCCATTTTTTGTTAAATCTTTCCATCGATCCCTCCCGACCACTTGCGGAACGAAATTACTCTCTTCCTTTTTTCAAATGCAATACAATTGTGCAGAGACAATTAGGCATTGTCATTGCTCACTTTGGAAGATAGCGTTCCTCACTCCGTCTTTTTTATTGTCAACAACTGCGAAGAAATAGCCACACATCCATGAAAGTTTCAGTACGTCTGCATGTGTCGGTTCGGCGGTGCTAAGCGACCCAAAAATATCCTGCGCATGTGATATCGATATTGAACCCGCAAGATCACATCGAAGTCGGTGCTTCTTCCTGCTCGAGAGCTTACAGCTGAAACAGACACGAATTAAAAACAGTATTTCAATATATATTTATACATCAGCTCGAATGATGATTGTTTCGAAAGAGTCGCTGCCGTGCTCGTTCGTGGCGACGCATTTGTATGCGACCGATGGTTTCGCCTCGTCTTTGTTTTTCTCGCCGCGAATTAGCAGATCACCGTTCTTCAGCAGCTGCAAAAAATTCATATAGTTTAAGTCGCCCGCTGGCAGTTTTGTCCTGTTTTCA
Source organism: Plectus sambesii (assembly GCA_002796945.1). NCBI lineage: Eukaryota > Metazoa > Nematoda > Chromadorea > Plectida > Plectidae > Plectus > Plectus sambesii. The sequence continues at coordinate 42,931 of NIUQ01000168.1, read as the reverse complement.
ATTGGGTACAATTCCGGCAGCTAGGGCCAGTTTCATGACATGACAATGGCAGATTGGCAGAGTATCAGAATTGCAAGGGCGGTGCTTGATCAGAAAATCGAAAAAAAAATTAACCAGTGGGCTAATGGGCATGACCGCTCACCGATCAGTTGCAAACTGATCAAGTGACCACATGCCAGATTCGGCGAATAGCACTTACAAACAGTATTTTGATAAATGTTACTTACCATATGCGTCTCATCGCTTGCAATCTTTTGATACTCGCCGGCGTCATCCTCTTCGAACCACTCAATGGTCGGTTGCGGAGAGCCAGTCGCGCGACAAAAGAGCGTCACTGCCGCTTCCGGTCGCTCGAGTCGCGAGTCGGTCCAGAGAACAATTTGCGGCGCAACGCCACCGAACAGCGAACGCGCATTCAATGGACACTTCTTCGTTGTGTCTGAAATGGACGACTTCAATGCAAACAAGCTTTCAGCCACTAAAAACCACTCGCATGAAAATTCAGCATAAAACAGTTGAAGCTAATCGCATTCAACATCTAATTCCGCGAACTGTATATTAACTTCGAGCCAAGCGGTCTTATATTAATTACCTATTACTATTTTTCCTCGATTCCAACAATTATAGTGAAGAAAAATGAGTTGGACTGGTTGAATGGGACTCTAAAGATTGCACTTGTCAAGTGGTCGAGGGCAATATTCCGCAGAGATACATATGTAGTGCTTGGCGGCATAATATGAAACTTGATCCTATGAATGAGTGAAGCCAACTCTCAGATTACTGCTGATGTGTGGCGAAAATGTTTGCTACATCTAATCGCAGAAACCTTCTAGGGTTCTCTGAAAGCCCCTTCACGTCCACATCAGATAGCTTAACACGTTAATTATTATCGAGACCAACCTGCTTGCTTGACGGCGACGATGGCGCTTGTTTCAATCGTCTCTGAGCAGCCATTTTCAGCCACACAAGTATACTGCCCCGCAGTTTCACTGTCGGCGCAGGCGATGGTCAGCAAAGATATAGTAGTGCTAATTCCGATGATTGGCAAGTCTCCGTTTTCGATTTGAGCATGATGGTCCCCGATGACCTCCTTCTCGATGAATTGTCCATTGAACTGAAATGATTTGAATTCCACATCAAACGCTGCATTCGTGAAGACGCTATGATGACAAAAAAAGAGAACTAAAGATAATATTAATGAGTCAGTGGCTTGATCGCCGGCGAAAGAAATCGTGTACCAGAGAATAACACTGCCGGATCAGTACCAGCACTAAATTTGTCTTCCGCAGCGTAATAGGACTTGTGACAAATGCTTACGCGTGTGGCGAAAACATCAGTAAACTTCCCGGCCGACACAAATGACTAATACAGTAATAAGCGCAAATAATTCTTTTTTCGCCTTTCACTTAAGAATCTGTTCATTAGCTCCATTTTACTATGGACAACAATACGCGGAAAGCTTGCAATAGACGGGACGAATTAACGTCTTTAGTGCTAAAAAATGCATCAGTAAAATCATTTTCAGTTCTCACCTTCCAGCGAATCGTGGCTTGAGGCGCTCCGACCACCTGACACCGCAGCTCGACACGCTCGCCCACATCTACTAGCCTGTTCGCCATGAACCCCTCATCTTTGTTCTGAAATCCCAGCCGCGCTCCGTCGCTCAGCGTCAAGCATTCCATCTCGTTTAAGCCATTCCCGGCGCCTTTCGACCTCTGAAAATCAGGGAAAGAGATTAGTACAATTATCACTTCAAAATACGCAATTTATTTCCCATTTACCTTGTGAATCGCTGCACCGTGTAACAATGCGACCAGCGCAAAGCTGAGAAAAGTAGAAAGGTAGATAGCAGTCGGCATCCTTTTGATGATTCAGTCGGCTTAGAACCTTGAAGGGGCAAGGAGGCACTTGTGGGTTTGCCGTAGACGGCTATAAGTGAAGTAACTATTGACCTTACCGCATATTTATATGGGGCTGTGGCTCAACCGAAGCCCATAGTAGTGTAGCCGGACAAAAATATCTACTCTTATGGGCTTTTAATTGAGCTCAGTTAATTTCCAACCCCTTCAAGTATGTAATATTGCGCAGCTGAGTCATGACCTAACTGTGCTAAATTCGGCAGCAGAAGAAACCGTGGAGCTTCATTGAGAGAAAGCGCATCTTACAATATTCCTACGGAATCTATGCAACACCTACATATGAGCATCAATGACTAGTTTTAATAAATTATAATGGCGTTTAGAGAAGCCTCAGCTGACGAGTGGTGTTTTCAAACTGACGCATTTGAGTTTAAAACTGATTCGAAGGATCAGCAGCAAACAACACCCACTCCATACCTTCTACTTACAGTAGAATTATTGCTCTCAGCTATATTTGGTATTAAACAATAGGAAAGCATGAATGAAAAGTGAATGCTTTCAAATCATTCGAATAGAATTTCCATTGATGAATATTAGGAAATTAAAGAAATCCAAAAAGGTACGCAGATCTTGTGCTCACTACATTCACGAGTCATGCCTCAGTTATCATCGGCTACAAACTGAGGATATGTTTACTTGTTTAAGAGCCGAGAAACCCACTCACTATTGGAAACCACTCCGTGAAGTGCCAATGACGAGCCTTCAGTTATTGCTAAAGAAATGCCTTGGTTATTTCGGTCATCAACTAAAAGTTTAATTGACTACAAAAATCAACGCTATTGTAACATTTACCTTGCCCTACAGGTGAATTTCCTGGGTTTGCTTCTCTTCAGCAACTGCGATGCTCTCAGATTGATCAAATAAGCCTCAAACTATCGCATGTAAAAACCATTCTGCTTCAATTTATGCACAGCCATGTTAACAAAGCTCGGCCGATATAAAACAAAGCTTCAGATTGAAGAAATCCTGTTCAATCATTGCTTCTATTTGTCGAAAAGTGAAATGGGAGAGGACTCAGTTAACGTTACGTTGCAAGAGGCCTCAGCGCGTGCTAGCTCGAGGCGGAACCTTGAAAATTTTATATCAATCAACGAGCAGCTGTTTCTTTTTCCCTAACAAATTGCGGAAGTTGTCGCAATCCAAAACGGTCGAGAATACTATCAGAATTTGAGATATCACATGACTGCTTGCTGCTCGCCAAAATAAAAATTGGTTAATCATAAGTCAATAAATGCATGTGGACGTGCTGACATGCTAGACGCTACATTTATGTTAACGTCGTGGAAAGAGATATAGACAATATGGTGAATTTTATATATGGTAAATCGATGATGACAAAACGAAATAAGCATAGAAACAGCTATATGAAACAACGATGATCAGCAATGGAATGTCAATGATTAAAGGACTAAGGATTCTAAACGTATGTATTCACATTCTATCTTGAAAGCTTTCATCTCGAAAGAAAATTCACGCATTAATTTGTATTTGGTAGTGGACTAAGACTGTAGGGAGTTGATAAGGGGCCATTCCTATTTTCGATCGACGGCAGTAAGAGAAGCAGCATTTGAGCGTGCCACAAACTGGAACATCTACGAGTCTCAAAGACCTTTTACAACATGGAACATCTTTCAATAATCTCAAATGTATGAGCGGGGCTTTTCATATGACTACATATTAAACACTCCGTCACTTACAATACAAACTGCTATATCCTCAAGCCCATTCGGCGCCTAAGTAAATGTCTATGAATTCTTGATAAACATGATGATGAAAGACAGTCATCAGTCAAGAAGCATCGATTATTAATACTACTACTCCAGTGCCTCGACTCGATGTGAATGTAACCGAAAAGTGAACTCCTTTAATAGTGAAAAATGATCTGCTGAACTATTGCATGTATTCTTTGTCGATGTGTGGAGGCGGTATTGTATACTGTTCATTGATAAACTGGCGACTTGACTTAGGCGAAGTTGCGTAGCTAAGTGACGTACGTCAACAGTGGAACAATGATCTCCAACAAAAGAGACGAATCGGTAGCAGCCTGGGATATTGCTGGCAAGGTTTATGTGGCCCAAGTTTCCTGAGTGCCTCAGGCTGACCGTCACGGTATCATATGATTGACCCCCCCCATCACCCCGTCAAAGCTCATTTATAGTTACGTAGGGAAGGATGTCAAGCACCCTATGTCCTTCATCAACAAAAATTGTCATATAGGCTATTTTTGCCAAGTGCTGATTCATTTTATGGCTGATGAATGGAGGCTTAATAATGACTGAACTATGCTATCATGCGCGTGTGTGTTGGCTTTTTGTAGAAATACGTTTTGTTCAACAATCTATTTTCGTAGTTACAACGATCGCAGTTTAGTTGTTCATCAGTCAAATTACACTCGTCGCTCCATTATGCATCACTATATCAAGCTCGCACAGTTTCCTCAGGGATGGCTTCCGGTCACATAGCGATGCCTCTTTGAGACTGAAATTAGATATTTCACCAAAACAGCACAGCGTCGTCAAAGTTCCCAACTGACTCATGCATGGGCGCGAATGATAATCGATTTGAGCGAAGCGCTGCCGTAATTGTTACTGGCGACACATTTGTATCCGACGCCTGCCTTCGAATTTTCTGCTGTGCCGTGACCACGAATAAGCAGATCGCCATTGGGAAGCAGCTGAAACAGCAACGAAATTTGTAGTGTAAGACATTAATGCAACAACAATACTAAAAGCGACAAGAATACAATACAGTGATATCGAAATTAAAGGAAGCGTTACTTTTTACAATTTAACGACTGCCTCTCGAGTTCCGCTTAGTTTAAAGCGCTTCGTTGAAGTTGACTTTCAAGTTTTAGGGTTGCAGTGATATCGCCTTTCCTTAGCCTACCAATACAATAACAGTCAAACACATATTTAGTCAAATGTAGAAGGCCACCACTTCGGGCAGAAGTAGACGTTAATCGCACGAATAACTGGAACCGCTATAAAAGAACAGCGCAAATGTGGCGCGAACCGCCACATCACTCGAGCACAGTGTTTCTATGCGCACACGCAGGTTCATGCTGAATATTACTCAATGCCAAAAAGACTTTATCCTCATTAGTCCAAATGTGTTTTAAATCAACAACAGTGCCATGTAAATGTCATAGTTGAAGAAGATATTGCTTCGTATGGTTAATTGAGCTTACCACATGTTTGTCACCGTTCGATACTTTTTGATAGATCTCATTGTCGTCCTCCACCATCCATTCGATTTTCGGCTTTGGACGCCCTTCTGCCCGGCAAAACAGAGTAGCAGCGACTTCGGGGCGCTCAAGCAACGAATCGGTCCAGAGATTGATTCTTGGCGTGATTCCAGCAAAGATTGACCGAACCGGGCATGCTGGGTGTTTCTCGCCTAAAATTCAAGTGAAAGTATTGCAAATCTGCGTCAGTCGTGGACCTTTGTAAAAAATAAAGCAGTTTTAAGCATAAATCGCTAAACTATAGATTTAATCAATAAAATGAGTTATTGCTGTTCTCTCTAGTCCGACTGCGGTGAAAGACTTTCATGAGTTCACTAGTTCAGGACATGCAGGGTATTATTTTTACCTATTTTGTCTACTATTTGGCACTAATACGAGCGACTGATAGATTCGGTCGAAAGGTCGCGAACGCTATTCATTTACCGTTCTGCTCGATGGCGACAATGGCGCTGGATTCGATTGCCTCTGTGCATCCATTATCGGCGACACAACTGTAGTGCCCAGCTGTTTCATCGTCGACGCAGTCGATGACCAGTACTGCCACCGTCGTACTCAAACCAATAATCGGCTCGTCTCCGTTTTCCATGCGAGATTCATAATTTCCGATGGGAGCGCTCTTCTCCATAAGAATTCCGTTGTGCTACAACTTGAGCGCGTTTTACTGAGAATTCGAACTTATGAGCGTAGTAAGTGTCAGCACGTTCACTATTCGTCACGCAAATGATCAAAATACTATTTTAACTGGACAGAAACAACCTTTGAAATGATCGTATGGTATACCTGCAGCATGAATGACGGAGCACCGGCTGTAAAGGACATAAAAATTTGTATTGATTTCAATAAAATTTGTGTATGGAACATTCTTCCAGCTTCTTGGCTTATATGTCACGTATGTGAATGCAAGAGATTTGCGATCATCCAGCATTATATTTGTTCAAAATAATAGGTCACGCACACTTGCGCTTTTTTAACGTACCTTCCAGTGTATGGTAGCTTGCGGAGTGCCGAAAACTTCACATTTCAACTCGACTCGTTCGCCCGCGGCTACAAGCTGATCTTTCATATTTTTACCGTGTTCGTTTTGGAAGCCCAGTCGCGGTCCGTCGACAGGCGCCAGGCAAGAGATATGGTCTGTACTTCTTTTAGCATTCTTCGAGTTCTAATTGAAAAATGAGTATCAGTATCGTACTATTGCATGATAGAGCGGGCCGCTAACAGTTACGCTACGAATATCGGATATCTGCACCAAACACTCGGAACGCTAACGAATTATCGCTTATTCTCTTTCATAGGAATACTTTCCATTTTAACGATATGCTTTGAAATCAATGTGGACGTTTACCAAATCAGAAAACATACTTCCCAAGTCAAATCAATATGGAAAATGACCTTTAGGATTTGAAAAACGCCCTCTTTGGAGCTGGAACGTGACATGAAACATTTTCTTAAGAAAGTGGAAATGAATGGTATGTATTGCCCGAGTAAGCGACGCCCCTGCCGCGCCCGAGATGAAGTATGGTAGGGGTACGGCGACAGCACACAACCAAGGCTGCAAATGCGAGTTCCTACCGCAGCGCTCCCCAGCAAATTTTCAAAAATTTTCCAAAGGCGCCGATCGGCGACCGTCTCGGTCCGCAATAGCAGTCGGCGGCAGCCACAAGCCGCGCAGTGTCCGCCTTGTTATGTTCTGTCGCCCGCAGTCTCATTTTAAATTAGCAAAGTGTCACTTGGACCGCATGATTGTTGAGGGACGGTGGAAGGTATAACTTCAGTTGGGACCCTAGATAGTAAAAGGGCTGAAGCGCATGTATGACAGTTTTTGATTGTAGCTAGAAAAAACTGTTCTTTATTTAGCCGCTAACAAATCATTGTTTGTGTTCATGTAATATCGCAGACCCCTTGATGCGCGTCTGTTGATGGATGACATACCTTCTCTGATGTCAAAGTTCACTTGGCGACTGAGTGTCATTGGGCCGGTTTCACATCGCGTACTTTAACTAAAGTCGGACTTTACGCAATGATGAAGGATAGGCCTTAAGTACGACTTTAGCTAAAGTACGCGATGTGAAACCGGTCCATTGTCTTCCAGCGAGAAAAAGTGTAACTAACCTTGTGAATTGCTCCACCGGCGGTCGAAGCGATTATCAACGAGCAGCACAGCGAAACGAACAAGCATACGATATATGACGACATGGCTTCCAGCTAAACTGATTGAGAAAGGTATAGAAGAGGCAAGGAACGGCGGTGTATCTGTTCCCGCGGTTTTATTCGAATGAAGACGAGTTGGCGAGTCCCCTATCAGTCGATAGTGTTCGACGGCGGACGTATGCTGGAAATCTCTCAATGTAGACGCCAATCTAATATCCGCGAAGAAAAGTGATCAGTGGGCGTAGCTTTCGTTGAGGGAACGGTCCGCGTAGGCAAAGAGGATAATTTTCATTCATCGGCTTGGACTAAATAGCGCCGTTATAGTCTGGAGCAGCGCGGATGTTCATTGAACTTGAGGGAAAATTAGCCGGAAAGCAATGCGATTGACACGAGCAAATATAGCAATTTTTCATTCATAACGATGGCAATGACATTTGCGGGACAAAGTTGCCATTCAGATCGTACAAACATGTAAGCAGAAACCAAAAAAAAATCAGCTCTGTCATTATGCACGTAGCTTGTCGACGTCAAACATAATCCACAAAATCGAGACTGGCATGGATAGGTGCCCACGCTTGTAGTCGAGTAATCGACCGCAATCCCCACCTTTCGGTAAAAATAAAACAACTTTGGCGAGCGATTACGATATGTAAAACTGAAAATGACGGATATTTTTTTACGGTTGAGTAGCAGAGTTGTTATATTCAATAAATTGGGACATTGCGGTTGTGGCCATCAAACTTCGGGGTCACAGTTGTTCTGCACATGCAAAATTTGAACAAGTTAATGTGCTACTTTTGCAGCTTATCGACAGAGCTGCAGGAATTATTCTGAGAGACACCGACACTCGGATATTTTCGGCACAAATCTTCTCCTACTTCCTTCAAGAAATGTAACACTCTATTTTGGATTGCAGTTTCCATCGCATGAATTGTAATAGCTTCAGAAGCGTTGTATTCTCTCATTGCAATAGCAATAAACGAATAATATATGAAAAATGTCAATTTCTGAAAAAACACGCATTAGACAGTAACAGTTATAAATATATGTTGACACCCGAGGGTACGCCCACATCGCAAAGCGCGGGATACGTACACTCCCCAGACGCTAAAAGTAGTGTTCGCCATGGGACACAGTATTGCACGTATTGAACACTTTTAGTCCCAGTCACAGCCGTTGTCGGATTATCCAGCGCGCAAAGCGTCGAACATATTGCGACAAGCCCATTAGCGACATCCTAGTTGCATGTCACAGTGCGGCAAACTGTAATGTCGCATTTGCATTCTGAAATCACATTGCAAATACAATTAACGCGTAAGGCCAAAGCCGCGCATTCTTTGATGGAATGCAATAAGATGCCACAAAAATGACTGTTCAGAATAAAATATTTACTCGCTCAAAAGATATAGTACAAACTGTATGCTAAGTTGATGAAAGGTTCGATACCCTATGCAACCACAGATTGGTGTGGCGACGGCATAGGTTGGTTTCGTGTAAATGTTGAGCGTACGATGTGCTTCATTCGTGGTTGCACCGTCACCGCCGCCGGCCGCGTCGCGCGCATCCGTGCAGTCTGCAAATCATCGTCGCCCGTCTTCATTTCGTGCGCAGACGGCGGCGGCGGGACGGCGAGGGGAATATGAAATCGCGTGGGAACGAAATGCGCGCGTCGACTCCTCTGAATTGGGCGAAAAATGGCGTACCGACGCGCGCATCGACAAAGGAACCCTACCACAACAACGGCAATCCTCCTCGTCGTCGTAGTCGCAAAGAAAGACCGCGCCGAGCCGCTGGGGGACATAACTGCGCTCGACGAACGACGGCGTCGAAATGTCAGAGACGCGGCAGTGGACGCACAGACACGGTCGGGCGCGATTCGACCGGCCTTTGCTCTTCATCGTCCTTCTTTTGTCATCGTCAACTGCCCCCGACCTCTAGTCGGTGCGGTGCTATTTCACGCTCAGATTCAACCACCGCTGTGGCACCCGCCGTTTGACCGACCAGCGACATGCCAGTCGGGGCGCACTCGCAGCACGGAGCAGTCCGGTCGACTGCCCATCGCCGATCGGAGAGTCCCTCGTCCCTTTCGATCGTCGCTCCAACCAGCACAACGATGGAACGAAAGGTCTGCTGAAACTTAGGAATATGTCTTTATCAATAGGGGTTATCAAAGGGTTATGAACTGCAGAATGCAGCTAGGAAATTAAAAAAGCTGTAGGGAATAGTACTAAGCGACATACCTCACAAACGCTGCTCTAATCCATAGCCAGCGATATCCATATGGTTGTTAGCAGCTACTCTCGATCGCTAACGATCGTTTTATATTTAACTTACCTTGTTTATATGACTAAACGTATGTGACAAGATGATGATGATCAAGTTTTGTTCGATCGTGCGAAGTAACATACAAAATCAATATTACTGAAATTCGAACCGGAGACTCGTCCGTTGTTACTTAGTCGCAGTATCCACTAAATAGCAAAATTTATCGAGAGTGCAATAAAAGCTGAATGAGCTAGAGATCTTATATTTGAAGTTCATATGTTTGTCTTCAGCGAAAGAAGCCGCTGATGGAGAAGAAACGACGGCAGAGATTCAACTCGAATCTGGGTGAACTGATGATGCTGGTACTAGACAAGGATCAGGCGGGATCGACAAAAGTAGAGAAGGCAGACGTGCTCGAACATGCAGTCCGCTACCTGAGAAACGTCGAGAATCAGCGCTTGGTCAGCGCCATTGTTCGAGACAGAAGCGTTTCCGAACAGTTTCTCGTAAGTTCCCTCTGTTCAGGACATTTTCGAACCGCCCTACTCACAAGGCATGTTTTCGATAGGCTATCAAAAGTTCTTTGTAATGATTCACTGATCAGAAAGAGAACAATTCTTTGAATTCAAAATATGGCAAGCAGAGATGATTAAAAAGTATCTGATCACTGGTTTTCTTACCTACTCTAATGACTTGCGGTAATTTAAAACTGCTATGCCTGAATTAGTTAATCATTGCATCTTTTCAGAAATGCCAGCTCTTACGCTAGTCTGTCAGTTTTTTCAAAAAGAAAATGCATAACTTTTTGCTGTCTCAGGCAGCCGCCTGTTAAAATTATTACTCAGGTCACCATCAGAATTTTCACTAGCCGATCTTTTAAATGCTTAGCAAATCGAAGGACACAAAATAAATCTCATATAACACAAATAATAAAACACTTGGAATTCATCCCTCCGCGTCCATTCCAGAACTAATCTTGGCCTTTTCTATTCAGGCGGGCTTTGGCGACTGCAAAAAGGCAGTGGAAAATTTTGTGAGGAAGAATGACTCGAACGGCTTCGATCGCGAAATCGGCGAGCGGCTTGTTCGCTCTCTCGAGCCGTACAGTTGCTTGGGACAGAGGATCGCGTCGGTGGTGAGCATGTCGCACGCAACCAGTACGTTACAACTATCTGAGACGGCGATTAGGGTCGGGATGCGGTGGCGCCAAATCTTAAAACTGCCAACTGAGCGAAAATATTTTACAGCGGCAAAATGTAAATTGGTCACATTATGGCGTCAAAAGTTATACGTGTACACCCAATTTTACTGACTCTTTAGGGAGAAGAGTAGTGGTCCATCTCTCGTTTCTACGATTTATATCGATATTTAAGAGTCCCATGAAAAGCCGAAATATAAACAAATCGTATTGATAAAAAGTACTTAGAGCGATGCTTATGATATGAAAGTCTGGAAGTGAGCGGTCAAAGTTCAACGCTCTCAAGCTGTCCCCATATAGCAGACATCCAATTAGAAAGCGAAAAATGTCGCCAGACTTCTGTGATGAAAAAATGAAGAGATCAGTTTTTAAGATATTGCGAGTGTAGATCAAGATGCTGAAGCCAAATTTCGTAAGCAGCACATTTTCAGCGTTGATGCAAAAGCGATACATACTGGGGCCAAAATCAGAGCAGGAGGTTGGCCTCAGTTACGAGACTCGTAAGCGTATCCTCGAAGGCGCTCAGTTGACGGAACAAAATGGTCCGGAATTCGCTCCTCTGAACAAACGGTCGGCAGTCGAAGAAGGCGTTGCGGTGCCGAATGCAAAAGAATCACAGGAAGGCTGCAAGATTTGGCGACCCTATGATTGACACCTATTCGGGTTCTGTTTCATGAAACTGTTTTGATTGCAACTGTTGTGATCATATTTACGCAAACGCAGCTGTTAGTTGGGTGTGACGCACCGGAGAATGTTTTGCCCTCGTGTCACCATTGACCAGTCACCGCATTTCTCGCAGTTGTATTCAACAGTTATAATTTGCTGCAGTAAATTAGAATCCAGTCCTTCCAGTACTGATTACCCTTATCGCATGTTCATTTTATTCTCTTTCAAATTTTTGTGATTTACTTCTTCTGTTCATTTGTTGTCAGATGACAATCGTTTGAACGATGGGGAGAACGCATTTGACGCGAGGTTCAAGTTCTTTGACGGCAAACGTTTCGTTGTCAGGTTATTTTTTAATTGACGGTTGATGCGCTGAGTGCATTCGTAAATGACGAATTCTATCTCCAAAAATGGGTTGTCCATACTTTTTTGCCAGTTTTTGACAAGCGTATGATGCGAGCAAACTTTAAGATGCAAAGCGCGCTTAAAACGCGCGAATTTTCATTCAGTTGCATTGACATGGGGCGAGGAAAATGATAACAAATGTCACTGCAAATCTAGCCTGCGTTCATTTCTCTAGTCGTCAATTCCATTCACGCACATATATATGTACAGAAAGCTTCAACAACAATTACTGAAATGAACGTGATGCAGCAAGTAATTTCACTAAAGTCTGGATATATCATGGCGGAAAGGGAAGAGAGCTGCCTATCTGTAGGAGAGAGGAAGGGAGACGAGAAAAGGGGGTCCAAAGAGATGGGGATGGATGTGAGGGGAGTTTTATTGCTTCGATTGATTTTTCTCGACTGAGTATGCAGTAGTGTTGCGAAAAGTTAACATAAATGAAAACTTGATGCTTAATAATAAGTTACTGATTTTTTAATTGAGTTGATATCCTATCTCTAACCATCGAGTTCTTGGCCTAACTAACCCATTGCAACAATAGTAAGCATGGGCCTCGAGAGAAGGCAGGGGAAGGACGCAGTCGGACAAGGTAGACAGCTCTCTTCTACTGACCCCATATGAGGAGATATCACGAACCAGTCGGTCTGGACGTTGGAACGTCGCCGAACTTTCGTTCGTCCAATATTTCCTTCACAATCTTCTGTCTTTGACGCGATCTTTCAGTCTTCATTGAACAGTGGAGCAAATAACCGAAGAACACTGTCGTATAGCCCACCATGCCGACCTAAACAATTTCACGCTTTGATTACTTGGCATTAGACTGTCATATTTGTTCGCTAGTTCTGCAGTGTGCCTGAGCGCTTGCAGAGCTGTGAGCGATAGACAAGAAATGCGTGATTATATTCTATTTCGTCACCAAATGGATTGTATCAGTCAAAATTTTTTTTCCATCTTGTCAACAACGACACAGCAAAAGAAGAATACTGACCTTGAAAGCTAGGTTGAAATTTCCGGTGCCGCCATAAACGACTAGCCAAGGGACGAGCCAGCCGCCGACACTGTAAGCGAGCGTCTNAAGAAGAATACTGACCTTGAAAGCTAGGTTGAAATTTCCGGTGCCGCCATAAACGACTAGCCAAGGGACGAGCCAGCCACCGACGCTGTAAGCGAGCGTCTCCTTCCCGCATGGCGTGTCCATTCCGCGTCGCCATAGCCGCCTTACAAATCCTCGGTCCGCCTCGCCTTCGACAACAACCGCTGGGACTTCCCTCGTCCTCTCCTTGTCATCAGGCATTGAGCTGAAGTAGCAGCCNAGCCGCCTTACAAATCCTCGGTCCGCCTCGCCTTCGACAACAACCGCTGGGACTTCCCTCGTCCTCTCCTTGTCATCAGGCATTGAGCTGAAGTAGCAGCACTAAGTACTACCGGAATAGAAGAAAAACGGTAACGTCTGCGTTTAAGAACATCGTCAGATAACAAAAATCTTTCAGAGTATAAGCCTATGCGCTTGTATTAAGAACCGATGATTAACCGCTTTTCTATTTTATCATCAAATTGAAACCCCGTAGCTACTTTCAGTTAAAGAGTCATATCAATTTATGTCCATGTGAGTTAATAATTGAGAGCTTCTAACAAAACCTCCGACGTGAAACGATAAAACAAGCGGAAGATTTATAAGATGTTCAACAATAACGATTGCAAGATTATTTCAATGAATAAAAAGCCATCGGCTGCAATCAGAAAGCAGATATGGCACGGTGTGCTTCAGCCGATATTTGGGAGCAAACAAAAGAACAATATTTTTGAAAATCAGCCAAAACAATCTTTACTCTTTCATTAGCCATAAAACACGCAAATATAATAACCACAACAGGGGCCGGCGTACGCAACATTGAGCACCAAAGACAAGAAAGCGTCGGGTGTCATTTTCACGCGCAGTACTGCTCGCAATTCCATCCATGACTATTGGCCAATTCGGCGAGTAGGTAGTTTTAACGATTGTATCGAAAGATGACGATCTGAGATCCAGGAGCAAACATCGCAAATGTTATTACTGTGCTACAGGACTTAAACAATAATTATAGTCAACATTTCACGATCAGTAACAATAATCTTAGGTTGAATAATACAAAAATGCCTCGGAAATTGATAACGTTTCTTTCTATCAATTTCTGCATGCAAACACCAAGAAACGACTATCATTCTTGGTGAAAACGGTGCTCAAGCACCGAAAGCGAGCTCATCTTTGTCAACTACGGCGTTTCGCTCGATTTCTTGTTAAAGATCAAAAAATGTTGACTATAAACAGTATTTTTATAGCGTAGCTTAAAGATTAAGGAAGTTATTTGCGTCTAAGCGCGGTCTCGATTTCGTCGGCTTCGAAGTTGGCGGCGGCCAATGCGCTCGCCTCTCGCTGCAGCTTTTCCCGATGTCTGCGCATTGTATCTTCTTGACAATCGTATCGCAAGTACAGATAACTAGTCCAAAAAACGGCCAAAGCCACATAAAATCGCTTTCCCACATACTTCGTCTTCCCCAACGCAAAATACGGACCTGAAATATTGCCATGGTTTTCTCGAGTCACAACAGAATTTTTTCAAGCAAAAGAGCAATCCTTTTTTATGCTGAACTTTACAGTCTGCTTTTGGCTGACCACTTTGCAAGTGAGATTTTCAAACTTTTGAAACCGAGCGGGCATGACAAAATGGCAGAATGCTCTTAATGATAGCATCCCTTTGTGATACAAACAAAATCTAATAATAAACGTTCGTTTGGCGCTTTATCAAACAATTAAACCTCGATTAATAATAATAATAATAATAAATAACACTTGCCTCCTGCAATAAGAGCCGCAAACGGCATTGAGACCATATCGCAGGCCGCTATTTTCTGCTCGAGCGTATACTCTCGCTTGCCTTTTTCGGTTGACATTATAACGAAGATGGTTTAGAGCCTATAACGATTTTGTACATATTAACACTGCCTTCGTCAAACTCTGAACTTGGAATTTTTCGATGTATATGCGAAACCGGTATAAACAAATTCTACTGTATGACCATGCGTCTTTCATCTCTACCTCATCGATTTACCATTAGACTACTGGTGCCTCAAAAATTCCAACTCACACTCGCAAGAAAAGAGAAATGGGTAAAATACGATTTTCTTGCATTGACGGCAATAACCGTTTCTATCGAGCAATCATAGTCACCAAAACTAGCGACGAGAACAGCACGTTCATATCATTTATTCAATAATAAGTCTAACAAAACAAGCAATCAATCTTTTCAAAGAAATAGGCACACAAAATTTGTCTATTAAATCTCAACATAGAGATATTTAAAGCACCTCATTGTCGACTGAAAAAATACCGTACTATCGGACAGTGGTTACCGTTTGACATCAGTTGATAAATAGTGATATTTTCATGGGGACATCTACGAGCATAGTTGCCAAATGCATTCATAAACAGCTCGATCATCGGTGTTTCAACATTGCAGCCAGTGTCCGATAGCATGGTATTTTTGAGAGTTGGATTTGGGGCTCAAATGTGTCGGGGATTGAGGATTTCTCGGGTTCAAGGTTTCAGGAAGCCAAACTCCCGGGATTCCCCGGATTTTAGGGTTTCAGGATCCATGAATCCAGACTTAGTATTTTAAGAGCATCACGATCAGCCATCATATCCAGAAGCTCTCAGTGCTCTCTTCTCTCTTTCTGCCTTTTCTCGCATTAATCGCGCCAATTTCGGCGCCCGGCAAGAAGTAAAAGCGCCGAAGGCGAATATCCACATGGTTACCAATCCGACCACCTTCGTGCACCACGCCTTCTTCCACTGATAGTGAACAAGCGCGCCAGCACCTCAAACAGTTGAGTTAAGGCATAGACTCAATCCGAATTTTCAGTGATAGTCTATAGGTTTCGATCAGTGACAAGTAATCTTAGCTTAAATAAGCAAACTGCTCCGAGAGTTGACAGCGCTTCTTTCTAATATTTTACGCACGTAAAAACCAAAAAACGGTGTTCAAGCACCGAAAAGCGAGCTCATATCTGCCAACTAGGGTGTCTAGTCACATTTCTTGTAACCGATCGAAAAATATTGACTACAAAATAAGCATGGCCATCGCAATTTACAATAAATATCGGAGATCAAAAAATATCGGAAAAGAGGCAGCTGTATCTCATATACTTACTCAAAGAGTTTATGAAACTCCTCTAAGAATAAGTGGCATTATCGGACAAAAATAATGATAACGGAAATGGCGATTGTATGATGCTAATTGGAATGAATGATAATAAAAGGTAATATATTGTTCGAGGAGAAAAAGTGATCCTCACCAGCTCCCATGAGCATTCCAGAGCAAATGCCTTCAATAAAGCAAACGGACTCCGTTTGTTCCGCAGATAAGTCAACCTCTGACGCATTTCGAGGCATCTGAAACGCTCTCTTCGATACAATAATTTGCGATTGACAGTCCCTACATACAATAGTGAACTAATCTACGTGTAACGGTAAGATCCGCAGAGCAATCGTCGAGAAATAATTCTATAAAATTACGTATACTCCTCCCCCCACGGAGCATAGATCCCGCTTAAGTGTGTAAAAAGTAACCATTTTTCTTCCCGAAAATTGCAGCGCACTATGAAACTGTTATCAGCCAGACAAACATCTCGCGCTTAGATCGGTGCAATTAGACTTCAGCCACTCACCTGAGGCAACCTTCTGCGAACTCCCTCCAGCTTTTGAGCAAACCAAGACCTTGTCGATGTACTTTGCTCTTCGAAAGCGCCGTCATCATCCGCCACAACGACCGAATCGCGATCGGACGACATTTGAAAGACTGAAAATGGCTGAATGCAACAACATCGATCAATCGCGAGCTAACGGAGGGTCAAAACAACGAAGCAGTGCGCCGATTTCCACGCTTATTTGATGATCGCGTACGAAATAAAGATGGATTGCTTAAAGGAAAACTCTGATCATCCCTTTCATGTTGGCAGTGTTCTATAGGTTGCTCTTAGCTGCGTATGACAAGCTGGCTGTGAATCTTATCAATTTAGATTGTAACCAACTTATCGCTAATAAGCGTTGTCATACGTAGCATATAACAAGCTATAGTACATTCCTCCCAGAGTTGGAGCTGACCAGAATTTTCCTTCTCTACTGTATATATTTTACCGTACTATTGAAGCCACCGAAATCACTGCTATTAATTCCAGTAACCAGCTCATTTTATAAGATAGAGAATACTTCTCCATTTGAATTATGGAACCCCTCGAGAGGAGACAGTTTTCGGGAAAAACCCGGTTAAGTCATTGATTGAAGATAACAAAAGGACTGCTGACAAAATTCAGCAACTGTTCGCAGTAAACCGCATCGCGGCATTCTTGGTGATTAACCAACCGCAGGAAATACCCATCGAGACAGAGACTTTGCATTTAATGATTTACTACAAGGTAACAGTCGAAAAAACAAATTTCATCATCGTCTTAACACTTTCGTAGACTCGTCAAAACATATCTGCTATGCGGAAATTCGTAACAGAAATAACATAAACGAAGACAACTAGATGCAGCTGCTAAACAATTAATTCTTGAACACAGTTCACAAGCAATCAGCACGCGCCTTTCTAATCGACACCATTCATGAATAAGGACAAAGTGCACTGCGGGGGGGGGGGTACAAAACAATTTGTCCAAGAGTCAAAGATATTTGAAAATTGTCGAAATTTTGGTGAAATTTATCATACAACTACCATCAATGAATGGGTAATTCTTGCATGTATGCATNAATTTGTCCAAGAGTCAAAGATATTTGAAAATTGTCGAAATTTTGGTGAAATTTATCATACAACTACCATCAATGAATGGGTAATTCTTGCGTGTATGCATTATTAAATTGACAAGTTTGCAAGTATGTTCACGCTTAAAAATAATATATTATCGCTCAAATTATCTCCTCACACCATCACCATGGCGAAGTAACCGAAGGCGAAAGCACCATATATCAATGTGTAAATGAACATATCGCGTACTGTTCCCAACTTTTTTGATCAATAAGAAGATGTCAAACTAACCAAAAAGCATAATTAATCCTCGACAAATACTTGCCAAAATCGTAAACTTAGCTTTAAAATTCCGAGCAATTAACAAAATTCAATCATACCTTTAATCCTTACTGAAGGAAAAAGTCAGAGTGTATGGAAGGATAGGAGAACAATAACACACAAAAAAGGCATTTAAGATTATTTCTTCTCTGCGGCCTTCTGCTTCTCCAGCAACTCGGCGATGATTTTCTTCTTCGCCTCCAACTCCTGCTTCATCTCGCGTTCTTCGTGTTCCTGAGTGAGTCGCGCCTCCAGTAGCTCATGCTCAATACGCTGCTGGTACCTCTGATCGGACTTGCGACTCGCGCAGTTCATAAACGTCACCACCAAACTCATCATGAAAGTAATCTGACCAACTCGCACTGTCGTCTTCATGCGTTTCCACAATTGATGCGCGCCAAACATTGACACTAAAAGTATCATACTGTATCACCGCCGCAAACACGATGGATGGCAATTCTACGCATTTTGATACATGTACAAGTGGCTGAATGTTAGTTTCGATGAGCGATGAGCAGCGGAGAGTAAGTAGCACCCATATTAAAGATCTGGCTTCGATCAGGAAAATGGTAAAAATACTCGCTTTCTTGAAAAGAACCCAAACGATGTAGACTGGCATATGTTTAATATCGCTAAGTTGTCCATAGCGGTAAATGTCTTTGTTTAGAGTTGAGAGCTCATTTCAAAGTTCTTAACGTATATGAATTGAGTAAGCTAATGCTTATTGCCTTCTATCATTTTCCGATAACTTTAAAAGATATAGCACCTTTACAAAGTTACTGCCATTAGGATAATCTCAAATGTACGTATTCAAATTGACGGCAAGTTAAAATCTCGGCTATAAGGTAAGGAAGCTAACTGACGCTAATATAATTTAACTTTCGGATGCTTGAACCATGGTCGTACTTCAGAGAGAGTAGAGATACTCTTTCTTTCTATTTAAGAAAGAAGCAAGAAGAAAAAGTGTTATTCTAACCTGGCGCTATAAGCGCACTGATGCCAATAGCCTCCAATTCGCACGAGTGCAGCACGGCATGAGTTGCTTTTTGTATCCATGAAGGCTTTTCCACCACGATACAAGTTTCCGGCTTTGAATCTAACGGCTTATCCACCACGACATAGGCTTCGGACTTTGAACCTGACGACATCTAAAAGACGTAAAAACTCGAATCAATTATGCTGCTCATGGAATTATATAGTTCGTGACATGATAAATCCAGCCATAATTATAGTGATATTCCTGTCCCATCTAACAACAGTTTAGTTTTCTTTAAAGCAGATTACAGAGAAATATGATTAAAACTTCCAATTTCTTCTTAAATATCCAATACTGTTGGGAATTATATAATGTTACAAATGCACGTTCAGAACGACGGGGCAAAGTTATAACGATATTATACGATGTCACATATTCTATGGTCACTGAAGAGCGCAAGAAAATATAAACTTTGATGATCTCAATAAAAATATCCTCGAAGTGGAACGGCTAGCAAAGTAATAACGCTATGGTAGCGTCATGGCAATCAACCAATCACGGAAGAGCATATTTTCAAGGTGAAAGAATGACTTTATTAAAATCACAATGACCAAAGAGATAAGGACAACAGATCATCAAAACTAATCGCGCAACATTTCCAATAGACGTGGAAAACGATGCTCAAGTTAATTTATAACAATAACGCTGTTCAACAATCGATTCCCTGAACATAATTTGCTTTTAATCTTGATTATTCAATCAATATCTAGCACACTTCGGGATTGACTAGTAATCACAAAAATTATATAGTCAACATACTTTTTAGCGATCACCAACAACCTAGCATTGATGGTGCAAAAATGCTGAAATGCAAAGTTAATTTCAAGTTTAGTGCATGAAATGTTTGATCGAAAAGACGAAAAGTAATGTAAAAAGCGGTCGCAAATAAGTCTGCTGACTGTACTTGACAAGCAAACAAAGGCTTGACTCATTTACTTCCTTCAGCATTATGTTCAGCTTTTTGCTTCTTGAGCAACTCGAGAACCTTCTGTTTCTTCCTCTGTAACTCCTGCTCCCTCTTCAGTTCCCTCTCTTCAGCCTTCTCGACCTCGACCGCTCGCATTCGCTCCTCATTCGTCTTTATACCACTACAGTTCAACAATGACAGCACCAACCCCGTCGCCAAAGTGTATTTTCCCACTCGCATCGCTTTCTGCCGTATTCCCCACCGCAGGTGTGAGACTGACATTGCCACTAAATGTTAAAATTGTTAAATAACTGTCATAGTGACTGGCTTGACTAATGTTTACACGGGCATTTCAGGCCGGAGATTTACATGGTCATCAAATAGTTTATAAAGCAAAACTGAAGTAAAAAGACGCTGTCTACCTGGTGTAGCGATGAGAGTGAAATAAAAGGGCGCTTCGCAGGAATGAAATGCCCAATGGAACCATGACTGCTGCGGGGCGCCGCCGATTCCTTCCGCCGGTGAGGGACCACTCTCTTCATTAACCATCTGAAAATAGCATCTTATAAAAAAGCATGATGTATTCCTCAATTATTTCATACATCCTTTTCACATGCCAGCAACTAATTTTATGAGTTTCAAAATTTCAAAATCAGACTGTTACATGAAAATGTAATGAAGTGTTACGATGAATAGTCAAAATTTCTTAGTCAGTAACAGAGAACCGCAGGAATCGCCGCAGAACAGTTAATAGAAGAAACTAAAATGAGCACATTCATTGTGGGGTCCACGCTATCAACATTTATCGCTACGGGACCAACATTTCAATTTCTTACTACCGATTAAGAAATTACGACTACATATTAGTAAAATGGCACAATTCTTCTTACCTCCTATGATTTTCTTGCAAATTCGTCCACAATAGCTGCTACGTGAGTACAGGAGAGTGATTATGCCATTCCACACGCCGCTTGAACAACTTACGATCAGTGCGACCTAATTTTACAGATGAGATAGAATATCACTCATTCATTTGGGCAAAACAATGCACAAATAGCATTTACGGCGAGAATTGCAACGTTAGCGTCCATTCATACTCGACAGAGTCATTAAAACGATCGACAAACTATTTATTCGCTGGAAGACAATAATTGAAGTCTAATAAACACAATCGGATGCGTTCGTACCGAATGAAAGTGAGCCATAACACTTTCATTCGTTTCTAATCAACAAAGCTATCTAGCCGCGACTAATTATCACTGAGAGACCATTCAGAAACTACATGACGCCATTTTAAGTATCTATTAATCTCCTTACGCAAAATCAATCGATATAAATACGCTAAAACATAAGAGAGATTTTGAACATACTCGCAATGACCAGACGTCGCGCAGTTTCGTTCAATGACTATGGCATCATAATTCCATTAATCATCGATCGGTAGGCTTGTACTTTGCTTCAAGAGATTTACATTGCATATATCCGTAGATGCCAAAGCCCCATCCCGCCGCCAACGTGATTCCAACTAGAGGCGCCCAATTGCTCTTAATAGGGTATCTCCGGAACACAAGCCATGTTCCTAAAATGCAGATATAAGTGAAAGCGTGCCTGAAAAGTAATCAAGACTTTTATTCCCGAAGCTTTCTGTTTAAAATCTCCATTTCTTTGCTAGCTAATAAAGGGATTGGCATGTGCAACAATTATGTTTGGCACATTATCTTTTCAACAAAATAAGATAATGTTACACGTTTTGGCAATCTTCTATATTATAAAAGAAGTGCGATTAAAGAAAGACTACTTGCGCTCGAATTCGGTAAGATGCTCGAAAAATGAGACAAGGTAAAACGACTAAACAGTGAAACTTACCCGCGGTGATGAGCGCAATATCTGCAAAATTTCGAAACTCGCATGATTCAGTAAGAGACTTTGTTGTTTTGTGCGAATAAGACGGAGTAGTCTGGTCTCCTCCAAGAGATCCGGGTGGTGCCGCTGCGTTCTGTCCGGCCATCTAAAACAAATCAGTTATCATCAAATCACTTGAGAATCCATTTTCACACATATTCTGCTCAAGGAGGCGATAACTCGGACTCGCAATAAAATTATGATGCAATGGTTATTTACAGAAAGCACGATTTAACATTAACTACATACCTCAATTTTCTCTCGTTATCGGTTTTTTGCTCAACTGATGCTGTTGTTCATTTATTTCAGGTCGAGAGAGCTTATATTGATGAAGCGCAAAATGCAACAATTGTTTTCATGCGTTATTTTGTAAACAGGTATATTCAAATTTAGACAGTTTCC
Source organism: Plectus sambesii (assembly GCA_002796945.1). Taxonomy (NCBI): domain Eukaryota; kingdom Metazoa; phylum Nematoda; class Chromadorea; order Plectida; family Plectidae; genus Plectus; species Plectus sambesii. Next base: position 20,738 of record NIUQ01000168.1, on the reverse strand, counting down.
TCGTGCCGATGTTGATCCCAACGAAAGACACTATCTGTGTTACTGCGCAAGCGTAAAAGTACTACATATTTTGCGTTGTCTGTTTTAGTGCACACGCTAACTCGAGTGGTATTTGCGACGATCAGCTTCGTTTCAGCGCTAATGTTGAACATGTGCGTAGGCTTTTCAGCAGGCGTGAATTCTTTGTATTTTGTTCGCAATGCAGTGGACAGATTTCTTCAGCCGCATAAACTTTACGCTCATTAAAACACAAACATAAAATGAACCAAAGGAGAGAATGTTCCTACCATTATGTTACACACACGTGCCATAACTGCAAGCCAAGAATACAAATTTCACATTTCCGCACAGCAAAAATCCGAAATTGTTTGATCCGAGAAAATCAAAGGGGAAAACTAAAAGAACAAAGTACAGTAGAGAGGAGCAAATTTAGGAACACAGAAGTTATACATCGTTATCCGGAGCAAACGTAGGGGGGACCGCGCAAACGCGCACACCTTGCACTGAAGGTGGAAATCCCAGAAAGCGGTAGGAAAATGATTTGTAACGGCACAAATTTCGTTGCATGTCAAGGAAGATTTAGAGCGTTTTGCGAGCAAAGAAATAGCGAGCGAAAGCACCGAAGCGCAGCGAAAACACAACTGGCCAAACAGGAGCGAGCTAATATCTGCAACGAAATGCACACTTGCTTATGTCTTCTCATTGTCGCATTTAAAAAATTTGGATGAGATCAGTTGAGTTCAATCCGATTCAGCAAATTGCGGCAGAGGGTGGAGCGGTAGTGAATGTCAGCTAATATCCAACTATTTACAAACACGTCGCCTATGCATTGCATATGCGATAAAAAGTGGGTATGGCAATCAACCCTAATTTACGAAGGGCCTTTGCTGAACAGGACCGAACCGACCACATCTCGCTATATACAATTTTTACTTTCATAAAGACACTTTCCAGTTCAAAAGAGAACATTTTCCTCGTCAAAATTGACTTGGAAAACTTCCTTTACTTCTTTAGAGCAAATTTTTCAGCTGCAGCCCACATGCCGCGATCCATTAACTGATGCAAAAAATCCCACCATAGAAGACCTATTTGAGCGACAAATGGAACACAAAAGCACAGCGGCACTGATCCCCGCAGGCGGAAACTTCTTTAGCTTCTTCAGCAGCAGCATATCAGTATCTTATTAAAGGTACATTCATTAAATCTTTGAGCGAGCGCATAAACAAAGCCTCGTCACCCTCGACGCGCACAGGTTTGCCCAATTCAATGGTTCGACGCGACGACAGAAGACAGAATACCCCGACACGAAAACAACACTGGAAGCGATTAACCATTTTCCGAAAATTTTCAATTCATCCACACCAGTTCAGCACAACGCGATCGAAAAGGTTCCTTCGAATTCGTATTATCATACTCAGGCATTGCATATACTGACATTCACATCGGAGCAAAAATGACGGACAGAATCCTACAGTACTTACAGATATATACAGAATATTAAGTATGCCTAGCGTTCAAATCAAAGAACAATACATTTTGCATGAGTAATGGAGTTGAGGACAAAAAAACTTCCGACAGATGTACGAATACAAAGGTCCGACCCATTTCGATCAATTTCAAACGCAACAGTTGAAAAGTCAGCGACGATCAAACGTATATGCCAATTCAAATGAGCCTCAGAAGAATACAGTAGTTTGGTACTCAGCACGCGTCTTTTAAGCAGAAAAGTTAATGTCGTTCAATCGCCTTCTTGTACACTTTCGATATTTGCTCAATTGCACTGCATAATGTAGAGGGGTGAGAGAGAAAGAAAGAAAAAGAAAGGTAAATGAAAAAGAATCAACTTATTGTGATCGATAATGGGAAACGCGCCGCGCGGCAAAAAAAACGGTACGTTGGTGACAAAATTGGTAACCGACTTGTTGATGCGCACAACCAATCAAATACATCAAAATTAAGTCCACATGTAATCTGCATCCGTAACGGTATATCGAGACGGCAACGGGCCGACGATAGCTCAGAATCGTCGACAAAATTGACGCTTTTCGCGCCACTTTTATCTCTTGAAACGCGCAATAAAAAATTATAGCAATTAGACGAAGACCGGCGTAATGCTTCACGTCGCAATTGCACGATGAATTATTGAAAAGAAAGAAGCAACAGAGCGCACAATTCGGCGTTCATAATGCGCTATTTCAATACAAATACACTCCTCCTCATTTCTTCGTCAATAACGCGAAAATGAAGCGCTGACCTTACGGTAAAAACGCCAAACTCAGCTTGTTCTTATGCTAACTAGTCTTTTCGTTTGTTTCATATACGCTCGGTTTCGCAACGTCAATTTCGACGCTACGGTAATCTCTTCGGCGTTCTCTTAATGACGAAGAAATGTCAAGTATACAATCAACGCATTAATGAGAGACGGTTTCATATTGCATACTTGGGCAGCAGCTGTACTAAATGCGATTCAAAAGTAAAAGGCATAAAGTACGACTAAAACGAAAGTACGCAACATGGAACTGAGCCAGCGGCGTCGCAGCAAACGAGCAGGAGGAGTACGGTAGATTCTGAATGAACATTGTAACGAACCTAGACAAACACCGACCCAACAATCCGGGAGCACCAATAACAGCAGCGGATCCGGGGGGAAGGAGGGGGAGGATAAAGGCGACAGACATCATCCAGACGTTATTGCCAAGGGGATATGAAGTCAAACTCCTTGAATTGAGTTTGATCCTTGTCTGTGACCACTCGCTTATCCTTTGCCGACGACAGCCGCGGCGTCTCTTTTGTGAATTCTTCGTCAAAATTGCTCACATCCTCTGGGTTGCGCTGAAATTAACGGATTATTGTCATTAATTCTATTGCTGCGCGTTACAAATGATTTTTCAACAGAGAATTTTAATTTGTCAAAAAGAGCTACGAAACTAGCAGATAATGTAATCAGAGATGGCGGTGAGGAAATCATGGTAACATTAATGTTCCAATGCCGAAGTTACTTTGACAATGCGCCACGATCTGCCATCTTATGAGCATAAATGTATTAGTTAAAAATTTTTTCATAAAATTGCAAAGCAATGGATGGAAGGTTTTCTCGCGTTGAGAAGTAGCAAGAATACACTACAAGTATTACACCATAAAGCAATTTAGATATGTCTAACTATTGGAATAAATCTAATAATATTAAAAAAACACGAAGGCTCAACAATCCGGAGCAAATGCAACTAACGTATCCTGCGTGCCTTGTTAAGGTTAAAGAAGAAACATAAAGTACTCACAATCTGGGGAACAAACTTTGGCTTCATCTTTTTGCGTAGCAGTTTATCCCATTCCCAGTTGATGTGCTGAAATACGTCATGTAAAGACACGAAACACACACAAGCGATAATTTGTGATCGGTAATGTGCAAAAGCACCATTCGATAAAGTGCATGAAGACTAAAACCTGTAAAAGTGCCCAGTAGATATTTTGTATAACGATCGTTTGCTTCTAGCGGTCAGATTTGGCCTTTCCCACAATTTCTACTTCCTCTGTTTCGTACGCGGTCAAAATTGTCAATAAACATATATCACTTATACCGGCCTAAACCTGCCAGTCTCTTATTTTACTGTTACAACGATATCCATTCACAAGTGGTAGTATTCTCAATAAAAAAAGCGTACCTTAAAGAATCGTTGCTGCTTTACGTCCTCCGCGTCGCGCTCGCCTGCGCCCAACCGTTTGTCCGGATTCTTTCGCATTAGCTGAAGAAAGAAACATTTCCAACCGAGAAATACAAACTAAAACCCACATTTCTATTAACTCTATAAACACATGTGAATGCAAGATAGTGATAACGATAGTTTAAAAAGCCCTGAACTACGCGCGAATTTCGCTTCGAGATACGCTATTTCATTAAAAACCATTACAAAAATCTGATAAATATAGAACCTAAAAATACGCAAAAAGTAACAGTCATGATCAATAGAAAGTTTAACATACCCTTCGCATAATTGAAATGGATTCGATGGAGAGGAAGCGCGGGTATCTGACATCGTCGTTGACAATCGAATCAAAGATTTCCTCTTCGTCGTCGCCCGAAAATGGCGGCTGAAAAATACCAAATAATCACTTGCTAAACATCGGTGGTGATTGCTCAATTTTTGCAAACACTCGGTTTCTTAGCAATAGTTTAAAATGGAAAGGCGTAAGACGAAGAAAGAGTGGACGCACCTCGCCGACGAGCATTTCAAAGATGAGGACGCCGAGGCCCCACCAGTCGATGGCGCGGGTGTAGCTGTTCTCCGTGAGGACCTCTGGAGCGAGGAACTCGGGCGTGCCGCAGAACGTCGACGTCTTGTCAGTCGGTCCCATTCCTTCCTTACACAAGCCAAAGTCCGCCAGCTTCACATAACCATCCTTATCCAACAGCAGATTGTCCAGTTTCAAATCTCTGCAAGTATTCTTATTTCGAATTGTCTATATTTTATACTCTCAAAATTTCTTTATCAATAACAGGAAAATCGTCTTCCATGAGGCTCTTCTTGACGGTATCCGAGCTAAAGATAGGCTTAAGTTGGCGTTCTACGATATTCTCTTTGGATCTTTGGAACTGATTAATAAATCTTGACGAAAATCTTTTAAAGAATTTTTAAAACAAGCGGAAATTTATATTTATCCAGCAAAATTCGATTCTTTGCTTCTATCATACTTCAAATGAGGCGTAATAGTTTGTGATATTGGAGAAGTTGCAACTCAATATGACACACAGTGTTTCACAATACAAAACACGGTGCACACCTGTAAATGATCTTGTGCTGGTGAAGGAATTCGAGGCCTAGCAAAACGCAGGCGGCGTAGAAACAGCTGCGCTCCTCAGTGAAGATGTCATCGTGAATGTGACGCATCAAGTCGCCGCCCATCGAGTACTCCATCACGAAGAACACGTGCTCCTCAAATGAGCAGGCGATAATTCTTGCAATATTAATACAACGATGTGATACGAAAAAATATTTGTACAACGTACAAGGCAATAATTTCTTTCTGCGATTGCCGGAGATAGTCAAAAGAAGGGAGAATGTGCTAAAGAAAGTTACTTTTGTTTGGAAGCAGGCGAACAAGTTGACGAGGAAGGGATGCCGGCGGTTCGATGCCACTTCGAAAATTCGCTTCTCAACCATCAGCGATTCGACCTCGTCTCGCCCCAGAATGTCGCCCTTCTTCAGTACTTTCAGCGCGAAATAGTCCGACGTCGTCTTGTACTGCGCCAGTATTACCTATAAGCGCAATCAGTCACCACAATTTGTTTAAGTCTCTCTCAACGCAAGTCACACTCATTCTAAGCGCGAAGCAATTTGTAATAAAGACCAACGTCCCTCAAATATATGCTATTAAGTCAGTAACACTAAGAACTCAAGGGGAATGCTGTAGCACCGAGTTAAATACTGTTCCTATCTCTGTGGAACCCACTTTCGTGTCAGAGAATGATAGGAGTAGGGCAGTTTAAGAATGGGAGAGAGTTAATCGCTTCGACCTTGTTGTCGCATTGTAAACCTTCCTTTTCCTTGCACAAACGAAAACGTACAAATATAAAGGATCAGGAATACTCTTTCACGGCCGGGTTGATCATACAACAACCATAAAATTATTTTACCAGCACTACTTGGTCGATTCAAATCAAGGAATGCAGGCACGAACCTTTCCAAAGTGACCGCGTCCGAGGACAGAGATGAGCCTGAACTTGTCGAGGGTCATATGGCGTCCGGTAGTGGATGCGACCGACGATGTGGTGTGCAGATTTGTCCCACTGTGCTGTTGGTGCACTTTGTACACGTTCGGACTCGACTGACGACGTCGTTGCTCCGTATCGGTCAAAGACTCCGAGTGCAACGCCGTCTGAAACGTCGACGGCATTCGTTAGCGACCAACTGATCATTCATACTGGACAGTGGTCACTTATCTAGGACAGTGGTAACTTATATTGGTCAGTGGTCGCTTATCTTGTTTACTGAACCGGTAACATAATCGTCTCCCAAATTGTTCATTAACTAAGCAGTACTTAAGCCCACCATAAAGCACAGCGCTGAATATCGTTATAAATTACTTACCGGATAGTCTCTAATACTGCGCTAACGATTACTTTTGCTAAAGAATGCGATATAAAATCGGCCCAAAGTCATGTTTCATAAGAATCTGCTTAAAAGCCGACAATCTTAAATTGTTCACTAACCCTTAGGTCATCCACCTGGATGCTCGTCTGTCTGGGATGTCGATTGTGCGTTGAAGAGGCGGTGGTCGGCGGGACGCTCATCTGCTTCTCCTTCATCGTCGGCGGCGGACTCACCGACTCCGACATGCCAGTCGACGTCAGCGGGCGGTCCGCTGTCGAGGAGCGCGTCGGTGTCGTCGTCCCTTTGCTCAGGCCAAATGCTGCAACGTTCAATGATGAACTAGTATAGTGGCCAAGTATTGGGTTGTCCGAAAAGCCTTTTCAACAACTTCCTCTCACTCGTAAATAAAGCTATGGAAGTGTTTGAAAAGATTTCTCGGGTAAGTTAATAGTAATGATCTTCTACTCTCAGCCACAAGGAAAGATGCACTATGTAATACTATTGGTGTGATGTTTACGATTATACTGTCTACTTTACCTAAAGGATTCACGTATTGAATCTTAAAAGAAATAAAACTAAACTTTTCAGAGTTTAACTGATGCCCAGTGATCCACGCGATTGACCTTTAAAAACGCCTCAAGATCACTGCACAGCTTCTAACTAACGCAATAAAAAAATCCATAGTATCGTTAATGGAACACCTCCATCCTTGTCTCCACTACAAAAAAAACCCATTGTGCGACAGAATGCCGCTCGATATATATAAACCAAGAGCACGAGAACGCTTTGCAGACACCAAACAAAGATAAAGTTACGCGAAAAAAGACGATAATAAAGAAACAATAATCGAACAGAACGGCAACGAAAGGCAAAAATACCGGATGCGGTGACCGGAGGGCTGAGCGTCTGATTGGTCGTGTCGTGGCAGGTGTGCGGGACGAACTGCTTCATCAGACGACTCCACGCCGCCACACCCATCTGCTTCTTAGCACCCGCCATCTCTTTCCGCTCTGCATAACAAAGCCACCACTTACAACATTGCAACAGAAACTGCCATCATACAAAATATTACGCTTTTGCTTGTCTCGCTGCTGCTACCAAGAATCAATACTCATAAGAGTACTATTCTTGGCTATTGTTTGGGAAGTGGGGGAGGGGGGGGGGATTTGGACGAATCTCATCGGTTAATCAGCCCTCAGAGGCAATTGCAGTCACACTACCTGCTGGACATGTGCCAAATTTTGTTTTATGCAGCACATGATGTGGTGACTTTTCTGCGAGAGAGTGGCAATTTGAAGATATTGTATTTGCAGCAAAAAGCGTATTCCTTAAAACTGCTAAAATTAAAATTGTAGGAGGTGCGGTGATTGGTCAGTTACCAACATACATTGCAACTGCCCAATCAGCGCACTTCACACAATTTCAATTACAATAGCCAAAATGACAACAACTTTAATCGAATGTCGCACATGCCCGGCTAATAACAATTTACGAAACATTGCCCATTCTAACAATGACCAAACTCCCCAATTAATGCTATGCAATGCTGCAAAAAGGAGGAGCTAGCAACAACGTTCAGCGCTACCGTTCCCAATATCAAATGCCGCAAGCGCAAAATCAAAAACATCGATGAACGAGTAAATTAATAATGCCATAATAGTATATTTCCATCTCTAAAAGAATTCGCCAGCTTGCAAAATAACCTTAACAAAAGTAAATTTATCATTACAAGATATACTCGATAATCATGAATTCTCACCGCAAACGAAGTCGTCATTATCAGCGCAAAGTGGCAGATAAAAACTCGAAGAGAGAGCGCTATTTCGAACAAGAAGGGTCTGGCTCAAACACCTTTCGAGCATGATGTTTCGACTGTGAACAACCGCCACGACCCGATAACACGGACCGGAGGGGGGAATAAAACAAGGCGAGAGGTTAAGAATCGACGAACATCGTCACATGGGGCCCATGTGGCCACTGGTCGTTCTGAGAAAACCGGTTAGAACCGGTTTTCAACCGTTACAACAGACTGGGGTTACCTTTGACGCGGAAAAGGCGCTTCTGACGCTCCAATTTCGGCTTGCGACTGACCACCGGGTTCAGGTACTTGAACTGAAACAAATCGGAAATCGTTGTTGTTTCTTTCTTTGCTCCGACAGGGCGGCGGCCCCGAGGAGCTCTACACCAATTACTCGCACATAACTAACTTATCGATCAAAACAGGAAGTTTGGAGGGGACAATGACGTCAGTGTCGTTATAATTGTTTTTTTAAAAGTTGAGGCGAGGGTTGAAGGTTATCGCGATAAAGCGAAATTCGTTTATATCGGTACTTGAGGGACCGGCCGAATTAACGGTATAAGCGTCGTTCATTGTATGGGAAAATAGACTCAGGCGACCGGTAAAATTGTGTAAGAGCAATAAAACAAGCTTACCTCTGCGAAGAGATCGCCTTGGGGCTCGAGATGGATGACCATGCCGGCGCGATCGACGGGATCAATGAAGTCGCCCAGCTTGACGACGGTGAAGCCGCACATCGACCGCCAGTCGCGGTAATAGATCTCGATCTCCAGCTCTTTCGACTAAACGACCTTTGTTGAAGCGCTTTATCTTCTCTTTTCATTCTCACTATTTACTCTAACTTTCTTTTCTTTTGACTTTCTTTTGGCACTTTGCTTTCAATATTTATTCTGGTATTCTCACCGAACACCCCACTGGCTTTACTTGTATCATTTACACTTTAAAAACGATGCTTTCTAAATCACACTATAAACTTTCCAATTTTTAAGTGTCTTTTATATAGGATCGCCTAGACAAACAAGTAATATAAAAATGTGAGCATCTTTTAGAATATCCTCCTATAACCCCGGCTTGAACAAGACCTGAAGATACATACCCGTTCCAAATCGATACTGAAGCGCTGGTCCCAGGCCTGTTGGGAGGCGGGGCGAGCGTCGGTCTGAGCAACGCGCTTGTTGTCGACGCGGAGGATAGCGAGGATATCGTCGCTGATGGAGTCCTTAATGCGGTAGGTGGAGGAGGCGCCGCGCACCGACGCCCCCTTCGCGCCGCGCCGCATGCCTCCGCTCGCCGGGCCGCCAATCCCCATCATCGACGATGGCGTCTCTCCCGGATAGCACCCTATCGTTCCCACTGGACTCGGCAAACTGTCCCGCGGCATTCGTCCAGGAATCTCCGTCAGCAGGTTCTGGCAACCCAACAGCCTGCAACATCAGCGATCAAGGAATGGCCAAGCTCGGTTTATCTGGAGAAATTCCTATTAATATTACACTATTCTGCGAAAATAGTAATTACTAGAAAGATTCGGCATTTACACAAGAAAGTTCCCTGAGCAATTGTCGCGATTTATCGAAGAGATCCTATTATAACAAGAAAAATAAAATGATATCGTTTAAAGAAGTCGAAGCTCTTGTTTGGGAGGCTTCTTACAAGAGGAAATGCTTGACGAACGTACGGATAGCCCGTTCGTATATCCTCTCATTCTCCTCGGGTAGGCGGAATTGAAAATGCAAACCAAAAACAATCAACTACAACTCACCGGACTTCGAGTCGTCCACTAACGGCGAGGGACTGGGAAAATCGGCTGGGTTTGCTGCCGTACATAACGATGTGACGAGGGAGACTGGCGGTTTTGCTGGGACTGTCCCCCTTGAGCGGACTCGAGTCGTTGGCCGGCGGACTGAAGCGGTCGGTCGACTGGCGGAACGACGGCGACATCGTCGACGACACCTCCTCCATCTGCTCGCGGACCGCGCCACGCTTCGGCGACTCCGGCGGCAGCTGCGCGCTGAAATTGGGATCAATTGAGATCAGACGCGATCAACTACAGTCAAGTGCTATCATTTGACGTCTAATGCGACCAATTGAGATGCGGCGTACAAATGCGTGTCTACCGATTTATTCTCATAGTTAGACAATCAGCAGTAATGAAAAAGAGTGTTTCTAATATAACAAGCACTTGTAGAAATGAGTGTGGGGATGCGCAGGGGCAAATATATCTCAGACAAGCTTGAAACTTTCACCCACGAAAACAGTTCCGCCGCGAAGCGACTACTTTAAAAAAAAAGAAACCACCCCCAGGCAACGCTCACTGTCCACGAATGCACCACCCCTCCCCATTGTTAAAAACTTTGTAATACTTTGAGTATTATGTCTGGTGTGATTGAGAAGATTGAGTTGGACATGGTAATTAATTTGCACGGCATCACTGACGAGTTATAAACTCCATGCTTGCGCTAAATAGGATCAACGTAACTTGTTTTGTGAGACCTCCCCGATGCGATGTTCTGCTCAATTTTATGGTTTTATCGCCGGCTTTGCAGTCGGTTTGCTACATGACACAAATTCTCTGATAACAGGCGGTGCTTCACTGTCCCACACACGCAAACTTCCTACCCCAAAAAACCCCCAGCGACTTTTTTACCGACCATTCTCCACCCAGACGACGGCACAAAAACTGGCGCAACTAGGTTGGAACAGGAGCGAAAAATGCTGCAATCTAAACAAGGATCTAAAAGCCAAAAATCCAAATCAGCAGTAAACCCCCCGACGCCAATGCTGATCTGTTCAATGTTCATTCCTCTAGTAAACATTCCCTATTACAAGGTCGGCCGTCGGTCTGAGCCGACCGCATACGAAAACGCGCGCATACGCTCCCGCAGAGGACCAATGCGCAGCGCCATTCAAATGCGATCCACCCGCCTGAGAACAATCGCAAACACCCGCCCTATCTAAGCGGCTTACGCGCCTCATTCACGGCCAAAAAAGCCACCACCCACTTAACCGCCGTGCATCTACGGTGGGCCGTGCATTTCGCTCATTCTTTACATTCTTTCAATTTAATACAATTAAAGAGTTGAATGTATATATAGTCGGTGATTGTAAGGCAAACTCCGCCTACACTACTCGAAGTTTCGATGGGTGCTCAACGCACAAGGGATAGGTAAATCTGCTTGGGGGCAACACGGGGCAGGCGCGCTCGCGTACAAACTTCAACAGCGCGTCTACGATTTGCACCGAAATCTCCATCCAACATACGCTCCTCTTTTTTCAAGGCTATAATAAAACGTCCGACCAACAACGCCGTCTTTTCGCTAGCGATTGAGACAAACGGCAGAGAATGACCAAGTAATGATCGAGTAGTAAAATGAAAAATTAATTACCTATATTTCTTCAGCGCTAGTCGAATCAAATCCAATTTCTCTTCGGATTGCGTTTGCGTGTCGTAAGCCTGCAACACGATAATCAGAGGTAAACACTGCGAGTTTCAAATACATTGAGCGCGCTTCCTGATCAGGTACGGGGGCATGGGTTCAATAGGTGTTGATTATAGCTATATTAATCGCTTCAGCAGATCAACTTTGGGGTAACTACTTCCTAATTAATGCAATTCTAGTTCAACTAAACGTTTTGAAAGGGTCAGTCCGGCTACAATTTACAGCTCTCCCTGCTAAATCAATTGTATTCAATCAGCTACCAGTCAAAAATGGCATTACAAGGTTTAAATAATCGGTGTGGTCCGGCGCACCGATAGCAAATCACTGCAGCAACGAAACCCACCCTAAGCGATTTCAAAACTTCTCATAAGACACGCAACGCCCCCATTAAAAAGGTAATAAAGAAAGGAAAATGGGCTCCATCCGGTGGAGGAACAGTAAAACTTACTTCTTGCAAGGTCTTCTGGTACTGGTCGGACTTTTTTTGCTGTTGAAGAGCGGCGACCATGACGCGAGCACCTTCGGCGATCTTCGCCTCGCGAGTCAGTCGGTTCAGCAGGTCGTCGATGATCAATTCGCATTTCGACGTCTTGCCTAAAATTTCAAGATGGAATAGCGTGCCACACTGAGGATCTTTAGAAAAACTAATGCTTTTAACGTAAGGGTGTTCAATTCAATTTGTCACTTTAGTACTCAAAATTCGTCAATCTTGCATCAAATTTTGTCAAATTATCGTTATAACTGAATGCCAGATTGACGAGTTATGATCAAAAAAGCTGTATATGCATGCCCTCGTTAGCCCTCCCCACTTCTCGAATTATCGCACGACGTTCAACATCTGAGCGTTAACTCGAGCTGCTTGAAACCGCGAAACACGGCGCAAACATTCACACGTCCTCCCGTGCGAACAATTTTTAATGCAACTAACGCTACAATTACGGAAGGACAAATCTCTCAATCAAAAATCAGTGTCAGTCCCTAGCTTTTTACTAGCGCGTCTCGCATAGCAAAGAGAATGCAGAAGTTTATCGCAACCTACTCGATTCTGCGCAGTATTATTTAATTTTGAATAAGCAATCTATTTCGCTAGCAAATTGTTGTCATTAGTCGCGTATTGACGTCCGCGAAGTGCGTCACCGCTATTTTTCAGACTAAACTCGTCGCTCAATAATCTAACTGTAATTAACAATGCCCACTTAATAATCAAGGCTGCTGTTTGTGCAATTTGCAGACCTATCGTTCAAAACTGAATGCTTTAAAAGAACGCAGCAGATTTTATACTTTCGCAACAATACATGTGATTAATTATATTGAGCATGACATGAACTTGATTGCTCTTTACTCTTGCAGCGAAAGAGCACAACAAACCCCGTGTCACGGAGAGTAATAATATTGTAAGTACAGTGTAAGTAATTTTTTGCAAGAACAGTCGCAACGCTAATCAGTTCCCGTAGCAAAGCGGTGCGAAAGGTAGCCTGCAGTGGAATGTTAAAGGGGAACTCCGATTACCCCTTTAACCGGAAGAAATGTACCATATTTTCCTTTCAGCTACACATCACTAGCTGGCTGCGAAGCATATCTGTTTATATTGTTTTTAGCTCACCACTAAGCAGCTTTTTATGTGTGAATGAAAAGTATATGGTACAATTCGTCCCGTTTAAAAGTGACCGCAGCTCCCCTTTTAAAGCAAAAGTTGCCCCCTGACGAAGATCGAAAAATAGGTTCACGATTTATATCGCAACGTAGGCGCGTCAATGCGATTAGGTACATACATTGAAGGCGTACATGATTTTGTCGGTCATCACCCCCGATACGGCTGTCGCAGTGCGCAGCCGTAAAATATCGCACCCAACTCGTCGGCTGGAAAAAAAGGCACGCGGCAGTTTCTCTAAAACTATCGCCTAACATCCAATGGAACGTCGGAAAAACTCTCGCTCAATCGATGCGAATATCGGTCGACGTACGGATCATATTTCACAGCCTCTCTCCCCCATGCGGACTCGAATAATCGCATACGGTTCGAATGCGACGAGAAGATGCGACAAGCGATAATCGTGATCAGTCTCTCATCGCGCACTTCATTTAAAATGGAATCCGCGATCACCTTCAGATGTAAAAATGTTGACAACATTTGATCTCGAAAGAATATAAAATTGATCTGCGTGCCACAGGGTCTTTCATCGTAATTCGTCACGTTTACATCCAATTTCGTCATCTCTGCATTCACTATGAACACAATATTAGCGAAACTGAATGCAACATTGGCGAATGAAGACAAAATAACCTGTGTATTGAGAAATTTAAAGCGCTCTCTCATTGCCCAAAATGAAATACTTTGCTCACCAGCTTCTCCGTTTGCGGCAGCAGCCTGCTCCTGTCGTTGTATCTTTTCGACTTGCATGCGCAGTAGCGCGATCTTCGCTTTCGAATCTTCGAGCATACCGCGCGACTCCTCGAGGATCTTACGGTTCTGCCCAGTAACCAGAAAGCGCTCCAAACCTTCTTTGACCTAAAGAAACACAGTTGCTCATAGGATGACGCGATTATCCATCAAGCAGTCAACAATGATAGCAAGAATGATCTTAATTCAAATGAGCGTACCTGACTGCAATACCTTTTCACTTAATTAGGTACCAGAAGATGTTTAAATGAATCTGTTGAGCTGCAAATAATCCCGCCATTACGATTAAAAAAGGAGCCGTATTCAAGAGTGCATGTAAAGAGGAGGAAATTCGGTAATTATAAGTGTCCCGATTTGTGGCGAGATCAAAACTAACTCAGGAACTAAACAGTCAAAAAAAGTTCTCACATAATCATAAGAAACAAAGACAAAATATAAAGCGATAAGCATACCTTGAGCTCCTTGGCGAGCTCTTTCTGAAGGGCGACGAGTCGGGGGTTGAGCGGGGGGGATGGCGGATTGGTTTGCTCGGATTCGCCTCCAGAGTCGCCCCCTGCATCCTGCTCGACGGCGCCGTTCTCGTCTGCAACGCACATACATCAGTCGTTTATTCCTCGGCGGCCCGTCGGTCGCGGGCGTCGTCGGTCTCTGCCCGCTACTCCGTAGGGAATCGCGCCGATTCCCGCAAACTACGCCCAATGTCGATAAAACTCGCCCAACTGCTTTCGGGAGAATTGGTAAGAATTGGCATTACTTTCTCCAGCCGCCCACTTTCACGCAACCGCCATTTGCGCATACAACCAACGTATAATATCATTAAGGAGCCAAGCGAGCTTATTTTGAGCTTGTTTACGGACGAGCATTCTTTACTAATTGTTCGCATTTTATAGTAAACATCTTTCGATCGGTACCGAGGAAATGGAGTTTCGCTCTTGTAGCAATCAAGGTTAATAGTGTGAACGTCGCAGCGAACGTGCTAAATTTGGCTTTCGATACTAAGCATATGATGTTCCCTTCGAATCTCAATTACTGATCGAAAAATGTTGACTGTACAATAAAAACGTCAAAGATTAATAATGCATTCTTGCCGCTAATCGTGCCACAAGCGTCGTGCTCATTTCGCAAATTCTCAGGAAACGTTCGACGGCCTAAGAGGCCGCGATCGTCGACTTCCAAAATAAACATCGCAACTGCGTGCGTCGAATCGCAAAATGCGGAACTAAGCGAACCATCAATAGTAAACACTGCGATTGCATTAGCGGCTAAAAAAATGATCGTGGATTGTCGCGAAATGACGTCACCAAGTAGGTTATTAATGCTGCACTGTGCGTCTCGAAGGCGGGAACGTGCGATGAGTTTTAACAGGAGGGCGGCGGAGCTAACGCTCAGCGACCCGATCCGCCCACGACAGATTGTAAACGGACAGAAGGACGTGGGGTTACAACATCGGCGCGTCTTAGCGCGGCGGGAATTTGCGCGGCGCGCATAGCGATGTTCGATGTCGTCACACAGAGTGTGTAAACCAACAGATAAACAAGAAGATAAAATCCTCATCGCTCTCCAACTAACTATCGTGCGTGCTGGATTTCAAATTGCTTGAAAGAATCCACATAATATGGCAGAGTTTTTTACCAAGCCTTAATCTTGTAGACGAAAAGAATTACCCGCCAAGCGACGTGTAATCTCGCGTGTTTGGACAGTCGCTAAAGCCCCGACTTTTCCTAATCGGAATGTTTCGCAGAGACAAAATGCTGCAGTTTTACGAGAGTGGAATTCGAAACGCCCTGCCCCCGCACGAACAGCGGTTGCAGCAGGTACGCATGAGAGACGATTAAATCTGGTCGGAGGAAGAGCGGATTGAAAGCGCCAATGACGCATAATCCCCGAGCAGATTTGGTAAATCGTAAAAGCAACGCTTCATCGGAAGCTTTGGCGTCCAGCTACCACCCCCTCATCACAAATCGATAGCAGATGAGCGGGCGGTGGAGCAACAGTGCAAGTGTGGAGCGCGTAACAGCGCATCCCCTGAGAGATGGAACTTGGCGTCTAGGCGCATGACGGCGGCTACTTTGGCCGCGGCTGGCGCTGGCTGGTGGGGGCGGAAGCGCTAATGCGTGTGATTGGTATTCGAAATTTTCGTCCGCAAGAAGCGCCCCAGGCAAGACCGGTAGTGCCGAGTTATGATTGCGAACGATTTGTTGCTGTTGAACCAACAAAGCTATTTTTGCTAACCAAGTAGAGCGAATCGAAGGCGTTAGCATGATTGGCAATTTGAAATTCTGCATTATGCTGCCGAATTTTCATCTCAACTCATCCACTAAAATGTTGACTTTTTGAAAAATATCTTCGAACGATAGACGGTGCACCTAATGCAGATCTTTTATGGTAAGCAAGCAGCCGCTAAAAGATATGCCGCACGAAAGTCGACATATGATCGGACGATGTGAAATCGGATCACCCTCTCCGACTCGCTGCAATATAGCGTTTGCGAATAAGGCATCGCTGCCATGCTGTAGCATTGCAAATTGCAACAAGTGTAAGAAGAAATCAGTCCAAATTGGCCTATCACGATGCAAATGAGATCAATTTGCTTCGAACACCCGCCGGCTCCCTTCGCTGTGGTCTGCACGAAGTGCAACTTGAAATCGAATCGGTCCTTNTGGCCTATCACGATGCAAATGAGATCAATTTGCTTCGAACACCCGCCGGCTCCCTTCGCTGTGGTCTGCACGAAGTGCAACTTGAAATCGAATCGGTCCTAAGAGTCGTTAATAGGAGGGGAGGGAGAGAATGCGGAAATGGCGGCAGAGGAGCAGAAAGAGGGAGCGAGAGAAACACGCCCGGAATCAATGGAAGAATAAGTGGCGCGCAATCGACGCCATCGACGGTGCGTCGCGTCGGCCCCAGAGACGCGCGGTCGTCCGAACTTAAGCATGACTTTCCTCTCCGCCAAGGCGCTCAGCCCACAAATCCATCTCTATTGCAAAGTGTGGGCGAGCGGCGGTCGCTCGGGAAAATATTGCGCTGCCAACTTTTAACGGCTTCCGACCAGGCCTATTAGTTTCCAGGCCCTTCTTCTACTGCGCTCAGTGGGGCCCGCCTTGATGCGACCATGCGCTCCGACGCCGAAGGGAATGCAGTTTGCACCGGACGTGCGCACGACTTTGGGGAGAAAAAAGAGAGTAAAATCGATCGCGGAGAAAAGTGAGAAAATCTTCATTGCCCTACTTTTGAGAGATGGAGGGAGGGGGGAAGGAAAAAGAGAGGACGTAATTGCGGGTATCAATAACAACGCGCAGCGTAAATGTCTCCGATGCTTGCTGTGCAACCAATACCCCAACAGGAATGCACTTCCAAGTCAACGGCAGGTAGTTGACTTCTAGCGCGTTCATGACGACGACGACGACAACGACGACGACGTAGGCCGTCTAAAGCTCGTCAAAAGCACCGCAAATGGGCGACGCGTCGTCACCCTTGGCGCATAACTATCCCCCTTCCCCCGTCAACACAAATAAAATTACTCTTCAATAAATGTAAGCAAGCTACGAGAGCTGACGCTTATCACGAGAAAGAGGTAATAAAGAGAGACGAGCCGAATGTGTGGCACAGAAATGGGGGAAGATAGAGACGAACGTACCAGGCGTGCCAGTGGCGAACATGTCGAGCGTCTGTAGATCGTCCTGCATGTCGCTAATGGTGTCGCTCAGGTCGCGGACATTCTTCTTCAAGAACTCCGACTGCTTCTTGTCTTTCATCACCCGCTGAAATTCAACAATAATGAAAGTGTGTAAATCAGAACTTTGCTCGCGATTTCGCCGCATGCGGCGTTGCAAGCGGCGATAAACAATTGTAGACAGTGGAAAACAAATTCTTGAGCGTTTCTTCGCTGCTCCTTCTGATTCACGTGGGCCAGAGAAAGCATTTCATGCAATCAAGTACACGATACGAGGGGCGCCTTTGTTGGAATTTGCGGTCAAGAAGGTCATTAAGTGATCATCTCCCGTATTGGTGCGGACGGTTCACCTCTTACGGCGTACATACACAAATAGTTCACTTCTTACGAGCCTCATCTAAAGCTGTAATAAGGCGTTCATTTGGAGGACCTTTCGAACATATTTGATAACAATCGCCTCGAAAAAAAATATGCGTCCACTAGCCGCATGGAGATTTAAATCGTTAACTATGCGTCGTCCAAATATATATAGCTGCGCGGTTGACGACTTTGATAGGCACATGCACGCGAAAACAATCCAATCGTCGAAACTATTATCTTAGATCTAGGTTTCTGTTTTATGTCTCGATGAAGGAATAAAAATAAGTGCGCATAGCGACCAAGATCGTCGACCTCGCATCGACAACATAAAACAAAGAAAAAACATTGAACAACAATACTTGCCTGCATTTGGACGTAACCCTGCTTGAGTCGCATCTGCTTGCCGACTTCGGCCCTGAGGAACTTCTTGAGGTCGGCCACCTGGCGCTGAAGGGAGGCGTTGACGTCGCGAGCGTCCGCGGTCATCTTGTACAGCTCATTGTACTTTATCGCCAGCTCGGCCACGGCATCCGGCAGGAGCTCAGAAGACGCCGAATTCGCCCCACGGCTGTCCTCTTGTCGATCTCGACCGTGCCAATCGGCCTGGTTGAAGGCGTCCGACGGCGTCGCCACGTCCGTCATTTTCTCCAAGTGTGCTGAAGACGAAGAAGGCGTTGAACACCGAGGATGAACACTAAGGAGTAACACTGAGGAAAAAGCTGGAGGAAGAAACGCGAAACGCTTCCAGCTAGACAATTATCGCCGCGCGATTTATGTTTCGCGTCGCGGTACCGCGTGGTGCGGCGTACGCAATTACCAAGAATTAATTATGGCTTCGTGATAATTGCGTTTGTTATCGCACAGCATCGGACAGCGAAATCGAAGTAGTCCTCCCGCCCAAAGGCACGCATCGTATTTGGCAACGCAGGAAGAAGGCTAGGATTATGCCTAGGTCTCTAACAGGGGCCGGGTTAACTCTACGAGCATGACATTTACTGCCATTTAATGTTCCTTCAATTGACGTAATTTCTGACAGCCGTCTAGAGCCAATTAATCAAATTGGGGATGGAACAACGCCCAGTATACAGTCCGGTGAGCCCGTGGTATAATCAATAAATTATACTTTTTTAATGTCCGTCTCCAGGCAGTTAACAAATACGGCCTCGGGTATTGAAAAAATTCATATTATTTTCATCTGTAAGCAAAGTTAACAGTGAGTAAAGGGGACTGTACCAATGCTTAAATCCATGAATAGCGGGCAACCGAATTAAAAGAGAGTATTTAATAAGAGAGGGGCAATCTCTGTTCACTGATCTATAGTCAATCATTTGTCGGTTCGATAAAGTGAAATTTCATTGCGCACAATGTGGCGTCTGTACCTTTCGTTCGCGCCGCCTACGCAGAGCGGTGGAAAGACTGACGTTGGTATCGCCGAACGGCGAACAGTCCTCTGTTTCGTCTGGCGAACAACACCAAATATCGGCGTTAGCACTCCACTTTTATCGCCCCTTCGTCCGGCGCCTTCACAGAAGCACACCACAATATCTGAACACAGAATTATTACAATAGCTGTCTCGAATGGTTTAACGCGCGAGCGCTCTAACGCAGCTCCTTGCTTTCCCCCTTTATTGCGCAATATCTAGCTTCTTTCGTCAAGCTGTCCTATGATTCATATTCAACTCGTCGTCAATGAAATACACCGCTGTATGCTAACGCTCGCTACTTTTAAACGCATTCGACAATAACACGCGCGCGTCCCGAAACAATGACTCATGAATGATCTTACGCATACTAGTTCTACTCTACAACTTGTGTTTAATTCAATTATGACTAACACTTGAAACTTGTATAAGAGAATGCTTTTTATATTGTACCTACGCGTTCAGCGCGATATTGTGGAGCATCTCAACAGCGCAGAGCGTAATCATATTAATACAGACGATAAACATAGATTAAACGCATGGATCGCTATTCCTACATGTCAAAGTATAACCTCTTAAACGACAGTCAAACGGGGAACGACAAAGGTCGAGCGTACGAAATACGAACCAAGAGACTATTGGCCCAGAAAAGATTATTGCCTCGACCTACCTAGCTAGGTCAATCGTAGTGTGAGAATTAGGCGGAATAGACAGACGACTGAGAACGGGCAGCCGAGTGGGGGGAGGACGGGAGGGGGAGACAGGGTGGTGTGGCGTACCCCCCGCTGTGTACCCTTGTGCAGCGAGCACTTGAGAAGAAGACCACTCGGCCGCCGCGTACGTCCGACGACCGCTCGACCCTCGCTGCGCGCACACCGAATATAGGAATCTTCGCCCGCCCACCCGGCGCGCTTTTTTAACTACCCATGCATACGACTGCCACATTCAAACGGCCAATCGTGAAGTCACCGCGCAAACAAACTCCGTCCTCCCTTCTCCCTCAACGCAACGAATTGTACACAGAGCTCAGCGTCGATGATTATGCACTAATAGCCGCTTTCGAAGCGAACAACAATTAGCACGCCTAATCTCTAGTGAACGCTTAAAGCCCACATTTCTCTCTGATTATTAGAATAATTAGAATACGGCGGAAAAATCGCAAGGAGGCGGTTAATTGAGGTTTGGAGAAAAACAAGCAACAGTAAGGGGGTACGTCTCGCGCCAGTCTACAGTGGATTCAATTCAATTCCACTGCCGCTCAGCAAGGCGGAGGTCAATCAGTGTGAACAGCGCCTCGACGCGACCTGATTAAATCAATTAAATCGAAATCGAATCAACTACGCAAGCTCAACAACGAATAACACAATTATTCTTTTTTCGAAAGCAATCTCGAAACACTCAAAAACATTGCATGAATGGGAAAAGTTATTTGAAAACGTATCGAATTATTATGCGTCGCACTGTGTCAACATTTGCGCGCCGAACTATTTCCATCCAATCGATGCCCCTCTCAGACGCCCTGAAAGCGAAAGGACAAGAACCATTTCAACTTATTTTCA
>NIUQ01000167.1:0-68079 GCA_002796945.1 Plectus sambesii | reverse complement strand
TCTAATAAACTCAGTCTTGCGCTATTAAAATTACTTATAAATATTACTGTCAAATCATAAATCGTTGTATTGAGAAAAGCGGGATGACAGAAATGAATGATATCAAATTGGTCATTGTCTTTATTATCGATATATTATAATATCAATTCTTCACTAAGGGAGACATACAAAAAACAGACTAAGAAATCAAATGCAGATACCATACACAATCATATTTCAGTGCCTTAAAAATCTTCTGTTCAGTTCGTGATACAGTAGTAATTCTTATGCGGTAATGAGATCACGTGTTCTGTCCCTAAGCAAGATTCAGGCCACTATTCATCAAGGAGACCACCTACAGAAACTACTTGCCAAAAGTGATATCATCTGCCTGCGTCTATGACGATTTATACGAATTCATCAACGTCCAAAAAATACTCTGTTAATTAGAGCTGACAATTGTCACAGTTGCTCTGCATGCAGAGCGTTACAAAATTAAAGAGTTACAAAATTAAAGCGTTACAAAATTAAAATTAAATTAACGCGCCTCAAATCCTCAATTCTCGACAGCTCAACAGTTTTACGAAATCGGCCCCAGGGCGTCTATTTTTTCAGTCAAGGTTGGAGGGGGGCGTCTATTAGAGGGGGCGTCTATTGGAGGGGGGCGTCTATTAGAGGGGGGCGTCTATTGGAGGGGGGCATCTATTGGAAGAAATACGGTAATTATAAAACATAAATATGCAAAAAGCTTTGTTATAGTCTCGTTCAGCAATAGTTTAATATGCAATTGGTCATCAAGGACAGTAACTAAAAGTATGAAATCAAATTGGTCACATTTTTCAATTCAAGCATATTGCGCAAATGGTATGGTTGCCGATCAGAGCATTTCAACGCGAGAATAACTGATCACATAGATGACGTTTGTTTGTGATATGTGAATGTAAACAGTGGAAGCTTTGGGCTTTATTGCTTCTATTTTTTCCCACTACAATAGAACCTATTTGAACAGACAGTTCCACAACGGAACGGAGGCATCGTCATAGCTGATCTGATTGATCAGGATGAGCATATTAACGCGCATAAAAAGCAAAGCAAAGGTCACCTTAGCATTAGAGAATTCTGTTTGTATCCAACAGAATCATTGTCAGCAAGAAAATGACAGAGCTATTGCTGCTGGTAACAGTCACCATCGCTATATTGGCGACGGCTGCGGCTCAAAAATGTAAGAATTTCAACTAGTTGTATGTAAATAAAGGTTTGCCTAAAACCTAATCTGAAAAGTGAGAAGTATAACAAGAATGGATTGCATGGTTTATTCTTGATCACATTCATTATCACTTTAGTATGGCTGGCTGCTATGCTCTCTGTTTTTTGGCTGGTAGTCAATATGGAAGCTTACTCGTAAAAACTCTGAAGTTAAAAAATTTCCTACCCTACCAGTCATACACTTCATCTTCATGTCATTTCATTTCGTCACTCGCGCATTCAAATCGCCACGCGTGCACTTGATTTCGTCACGCAGAATTTTTCGTCTAAATAGACTGATAGCTAATCACTGATAACGTGTTTATCAATTCTTTTTTTGTCATCCGCGAGCATTTCACTGCCCGATTAAGCGAAACAAGTATGCCACGATCTCTGACGTTGATTGTCAACGAATCGTCGAAGCCTATCTTTCTGGCCAGAATACATCGACGATCGCCAATGTCATGGGCGTGAATTTTCAATTCTACTAATTTTGCATCATCTTCAACCAATAACTGTTTCTGTAGGATTATCAATTTAAATTTGAAAAACTTAAAATTGCAGTGGAATGAATTAAAAGTGGTGGCTGACAATCAGATGTATTGTAGGTGGTAATTGTCCAGCCGGCACAAGCGACCTTGGACCCTCAGTGTGCCTATCTGGAGGTACACTTGTGGGCGATCGATGTTGCGGAAGTAAGTATGCCAGATTATCTTAGATATCTTATAGGCCTTGAAGCCTATAGTTAGAGTTGTAACGGGGTCGAGGTAACCCCAGACCCCGCGGTTTACCCCGACGCTGACCCCGTCCCCGACTTTTGAAATCAACCCCGACCAACCCTGACCACGAATTTATAGTCCACATCTCATCCCCACTATAAATTTTGTTACAAGTATTAGTGAAGGAAGCGGTATATGGGAAAGTCAACAATCTGTCACTCATGTGCCTGATAATAACTCATTTTGTTCTCGTATATTGTCTCATCTCACTCGCTATAGCGGGCTCTATTTCTTGCAACTAACTAAATGCCTCCTCAAAAATCCTTAGTGTGGGATTGTTTTATAAGGCAAATTGGCGATAGCAATAAGGCTTTGTGCAAGCTCTGCAATGCGCTTAAATCGTGCAAAGATAGTTTGATCAAGAATCCTCGCAATCATTCTCAAATCTCCCACTAGAGCAACCTGCGATACAGGCGCACCATTTTCACTTAAATTTAAGAATTTTTCTTAAATATAGGTGCGCTGTCTTAAATCTTGTAAGACACAAAAAAATTATGACAAAAAATGAGCAGGAAAACGTGTAAATTTTTTTCAATCGCTGAAACGTTATGGTTGCCATGTCATCTTTTTGTCTTTCTTGAAAAGCAGATGTCACTATTAATGCTTATTCTTCAATATCATAAAACAATAAATTATGAAAAAGTCGCAAAAACGATGTGATCTTTTGTCTTAAACTGGAAGCATTTGTCTTTAAAATTCCTTAAATTTCAAAAAATCTGTCTAAAAAAGCGAATTTCGACCTAGCATCCCTGCTGAGATAGCAAAATGACGATGAGGACATTTCGAACGGGGTTAAATAGCTTGAATTTTCAAGGCATCCAAATTTGATGAAAGACCGAAACTAAACCTAGACTATGTTCTTAGATCAACTAACTACGCGAAGGAGTTTCCAATGCACTAAATATCAGATCGTCGCTATTTATCTGCGCCACTCAGCAATGTTCTTAGCAAAAGCCTGTTTAGCGGTGCGACCCTTTTGTACGGGATAAGTTGTGGAAGGGCTGAAGGACCTATTTTCACTCGCTGCAACTCGAAGCGCATTGCCTACCAATACTAAATCTTGATACAGTGGAACCCGGATATAAGAGACACGGATAGAAGAGCAATTTTTTCGGCGGATTTCGTGGCCGAGAACCGAATATAAGGGCAAGCACCCCATAAAATGACAAAAACTGCCAGCTCAAGCGGTAGAACCGGTGCTCTAGTAAGCTTAAGGTCGCGGGTTCGATTTCCGGAAAAGAAATGCGCCTCGGGTAGTTTCCAATGTTCGCGGCGAGAGGGCGCTGTGACGGCATTTTTATGGGTCTAGCGTTAATACCGGACGTTGGACCCGACCGGTAGTGGGATGGGTGGGATGGGGTACCAATACAGTTTGCAACCCTGGTACTATTGGGGCTGGCAAGTACATGGATAGAGGGGAAAAGGGCGAAAATGTGAATGACGACACGTTTTTGTATGTTGCGTTAATACCGTATAATGGACCCGGCCGAAAGTGGGGGTGTGGGGTGGGGTACCCTTACGGTACACAACCATGGTCCGACCGGGGACCGCAAAAGGTCCGGTCTACCCGAATCGTGGGGTGTCCACGAACAGACACGCAGACAGACGGTGCTGGCTTAATATATAGATACTTGAAAAATGCAAGGAGTGAATTGAAGCTTGTCATAAAATTTTCAAGCTTGCTTTGTTAATTCTTACATTTTTGCATCTCAAATTTCAAAAGCTTTTGACAATCTATAGCTTTCGAGACGCATACAAGTTCCGAACCATGGGATTTGGTGTATTGAGCGAATGCACCCACTTGTACCTTCATAGGGCTTATATCCATTTAAATAATGGTACATTCTCAAGGCAGGAGGTTGAATGTTGTCCTCAGTGCATGTAATTCTGGCAAAAGTACGGTTCTGACCTAGCGTGTAACGAGTAACGTGTGTAGTGAAAGTGCGGGAAGTCGTGCGATTGTTGTCTGTTTCAGCGGCGTGTCTGAACCCGATTGGCCCATGCTCTGGAGGTTGCCCGGCCGGCTATACCTGCAACACAGCTTCTAATCAGTGCTGCGAATCAACAACCGAAGGTACAGTCAAATTCTTAGCCTAAGCTTAAAGCGAAGGTATTATTCGCGCCACCGATCCTGGCTGTTGAATCCATTCCTGATACTGCGTATCATACATACAGAGTGTCTGAAAAAAAAACAATTCAGGCGACATAACTTTTGAACGGGGTAGCACTTTTTGCCCAGATTTCAATTGTATAATGTTCTGGTATTTGACTTGAAGTGGGCGGGGTTTGGGCTTTCTCCTTTTCAAACTGTCGTTGCGGGACCCGAAGATATGCGAAAAAGCCTTAAAGCGGGGTTCACTTTGGAGGGTCACTGTAATGCGAAGTGTTGAGCTGGTGAGCTGATTTTCGGCACAGAGGTAGTCCACAAATGTGCTAATATTTTCCGAGTATGTTTTGGCAATTGGCCAAAAATGCCTCATTGGCCGATTTTTGGGCATTATTTGTAAAAATTCAGACCAATTTTCCAAACATTTCGGAAAACGTTAGCACTTTTGTGGACCACCCCTGTGCCAGAAATCAGCTCACCAGCTGAACTCTTCGCATTACAGTGACCCTCCAAAGTGACCCCCGATTTAAGGCCGTTTTTTAGCACTTTTTGGGTTCCGCAACGACAGTTTCAGAAGGGGAACGCCCAAACTCCGCCCACTTTAAGCCCCATACCAGAACACTATACAATTGAAATTTGGGCCAAAAGCGCTACTTCGTTCAAAAGTTACGTCGCCTGAATTCTTCTTTAGGGCCACCCTGTAGTATAAAATTTCGAAGGTGAAAAAATTATCGCAAATGGGTCGTGTTGTGAAGTTTAAAAAAAAAAACCTGCGAATAATTTCTATCCCTACAGTATTATGTTGAACGACAACGCCACGACGCATACTATATTCGAAATTCTTCGATCAGTGCCGAGAAAATGAAGTTTTGGTCTCAGAGCAATAAAGGTTGTTAATGTGAACACTGCAGCGAACGTGCTCAATTTAGCGTTCGATACTCAACCTGTTATGGTGTTGCCTTCGGCATTTTATCACATATAGAAAATTTTTGACTAAAATAACGCTCATTCGATTGCAGCTAATGTGTGCACTGGCAATACTGTGCTTATCGGAACTCAATGCATTCCAAAGAGTGAGTTTCTTTCTTTTGGGTTCTCTCATTCAATCCAAATCTATGCCAAACTTTGGCATTTGATTGAAGATCTGAGGCAGTTTCATGAAACTTTTGATTGACGTAAAATTTTATGTAACTTTTTTTTTTCTTTAGCGTTTGTACCGCTTTTCGCAGTGTCCGCTTTTTGCTGGTGGGTATGAACCCACCATTTGGATAGCGACTAGAATATCCGGTCGGCCGTCGCATGCCTGTCACCGGGATGTTGGCAAAGTGGAAACTTTTCGCAGCGAGGCTGCTACCAATTCCCCGACCCACGGAGGGATGAGCACCTTGGTTGAGCACCCACGTAAAATTTTATGTAACATTTCTGGTTTATTTATTTACAAATTTTTGAAACTGGCCCATGGGAGATGTTACCCGCTATTACTTTGTCTTAAAAAGGCATACTACGGTTTTCTCTTAGCCAAATCATTATTTCTGAAATGGAAATTCTGACTTGACTCACAATAAATTAAGAACAGTCAGTTGAATGCAAAATTGAAGCGTAGCTGTATATCTTTGTTTTCAGCAAGTGACGGCGCCTGCTTGAATGTGAACTGTCTTTCGACTGGCAATGCAGGTTGCTCAAATTACGCTCCTTATAAAAAATGCGGTTTCAACGCTGGTCAAAATAGCTATTTCTGCTGTCAGTAAGAAAAAGAAGGCCATGAATAGATATATCTGATGAAGATGTTTAATTGTGATACGCATATTATATCCATAAGAACACCTACTGCAATATTCACAATTGAAAGTATTATTAGCGACATATCCTCCCTACACATCGCATAATCGCATTCATCGCTGAGCAGTAATGCTCAAAAAATAATACTAAGATAATAATATAGATGCGTCGGTCCATTGTACCGTGGACCGAATAACTCGGTGCACCGGACCGAACCGAGACCGCACTGTTTCTCCCTAAACCGGCTTTTGGACTGGACCGAGTAGTTTGGACCGAGAATGACTCGTTCCAGAGTAGCGCTACATGGGACAAAATTTTGAAAATTTGTAAAAAGGTCGAATGGACCGGAGCGTTGACCGACGGTTCTTGGTGCTGGACCGAACTGGGACCGTGGACCGGACCAACCTCAAATATCCTTGACCGACGCATCTAAAGTTAACGATGACATGCAGCAAGTTCACTCTCCGAATGAATATCTGATGACCTATAATGCTGCTAAAACAATAGTTGACGCCGTATCAGCAAAAGCTCAAATATTACCGTCAAATCATAAATCGTTGTATCGAGAAAGGCGGGATGACAGAAATTAATGATAACATCTCAGTCATTTTTAAGCGATATGTTATGTCTTCATTTTCGATAAATCATAATATCAATTCTTCGCTAAAGAAACTGACTAAGAAATCATAGGCAGATACTGTAAACACTCATATTTCAGTGCCTTAAAAATCTTCTGTTGAGTTCGTGATACAATAGGTATTCTTATGCGGTAATGATAGTACTTGTTCTGTCCCTAAGCAAGATTAAGATTACTGTTCATCAAGGAGGCGACCTTCAGAAACTACTGTCATCATCTGTCTGCGTCTTTGACGATTTAGACGAATTCATTAACGTCCAATTAATACTCTGTTTACTAAAGCTGACAATTGTCACAGTTGCTCTGCATGCAGAGCGTTCCAAAATTAAAGAGGCGTTCGCCACAACCCTACAGTTGAGCAGAACATGAAAGTACCTCAATACGTTGGGTAAAAACCGAAGTAGAAGTGAAATTTCTGGTACAGTTAACAAGCAAAGCCGCAACGGCGACGGGTTAGTGTGTTACAGCGTAGTCCTCGCCGACACCGCACTGGCCGGCGCACAGCACTACGGCCACGTGCTCTTAAAATGCGTTTTGGTGGGCTGGGCTTCGAAGTCTTTACCGATTTTACGACTAGTTAAAAAGTCGTTTAGTGATGTCTAAAATCGTTCGAATAAAGCAGGCATTAGAAATGACATTTTACGGATACCGTATTTCTTTCAGTAGATGCCCTCCCTCTAATAGACGCCCCCTCCAGTAATCGTCCCTTTCTGGAATAATTAAAAATAATAAACGCCGTCCCTCCAATAGACTCCCCCCCTCAAGCCTTGATTGAAAAAGTAGACGCCCTGGGGCCAATTTCATAAAACTGTTGAGCTGTCGAGAAATGAGAATTGAGGAATTGAGGCGCACGCCAATTAGTTGAAATTCAAAACTGACCAAGTGGCGTGCGCCTCATTTCTCATTTCTCGACAGCTCAACAGTTTTATGAAATTGGCCCCAGGGCGTCTATTTTTTCAGTCAAGGTTTGAGGAGGGCGTCTATTGGAAGAAATACGGTAATTATAAAACATAAATATGCAAAAAGCTTTGTTATAGTCTCGTTCAGCATTAGTTTAGTATGCAATTGGTCATCACGAACAGTAACTTGATGTATGTAGTTAAATTAGTCACATTTTTCAATTCAAGCATTTTGCGCAAATGGTATGTTTGCCGATCTGAGCATTTTAAAACGAGAATAGCTGGTCACATAGGTAGGCGTTGGCATACCAACGTCTACTTAATGGCCTCTCGCATCTCCCGCCGATGCCGGCGTCCCTACACGATGTAATTTTATGGAATGATTTTATATAATGAGATGAATCATGTTTGCCCGATGTACGAGAAATGACGTTGTTGTGAGGTTTTGTATGTTGTCGAGCGGTCGTTCACGAAATAAAAGGACCACGACTACTCGCCAGCCTACACATATATGACGTCTGTTTGTGATATGTGAATGTAAATAATGGAAGCTTTGGGCTTTATTGTTTCTATTATTTCCCACTACAATAGAACTTATTTGAACAGACAGTTTCACCACGCAACAGAGGCATCGTCATAGCTGATCTGATTGATCAGGATGAGTCAATTAACGCGCATAAAAAGCAAAGCAAAGGTCACCTTAGCATTAGAGAATTCTGTTTGTATCCAACAGAATCATTGTCAGCAAGAAAATGACAGAGCTATTGCTGCTGGTAACAGTCACCATCGCTATATTGGCGACGGCTGCGGCTCAACAATGTAAGAATATTAACGGGTTGTATGTAAATAAAAGTTTGCCTAAAACCTAATCTGAAAAGTGAGAAGTATAACAAGATTGGATTGTATGTTCTATTCTTGATCACATTCTTTGTCGCCTTAATATGGCTGGCTGCTATGCTCTCTATTTTATGGCTGGTAATCAATATGAAAGCTTACTCGCCAAAACTCTAAAGTTAAAAGATTTCCTACCCTACCAGTCATAAGATATAATACAAGCTAAACTGACTAAAATTACGCGCTCCGTAATTCAACAGCAGACCTTTCAAATCGTCAAAAACTGAAGATTCGAGACCAAATTAGTTTTTGAAAGACTAAGTCAGCGCTTACATGCTATCGAATTTAACATATCGAATGATGCGTTCGACCATATTAAAACCAAATGGACGATCTCAGGGGAAAGTAAAATTTTTTTAATCAGAAACAAGTTTAGCTGGAACTTGAATTACGTGTTATTTTAGTGGGTATTCATTCTGTCATTTAAAATTCAAACATCTTTAACAATCCATCTGTAAGTTTTCGTCATCAAGTTCATCATCAAGACTGCTAAGATTTGAGATGAGGTTTAAGATGAGCGCTATTATTTTTCAATAAATACCTTTCATTCTCACGCCTGATGTTATAGCGTGCCCTAGTGGCGGCGGCCATCTGGTATATGTATAAACTAGCGGAGAGCGCTGCGATAACGCGCCACACTGTCCGCTTTAGTTTTCGCATGTTACCCCTGCGAGATTGCATCACCCTCTCCGCTTAGCGGCGCGAATTTCGGAATCTGCCCTTGGATTCCTTTAGTCTGGACCGTCTGATCGTACATTTATAAAGGGACGGGGCTTATTGACCGCGCCGGGCAGTTGACCGCTATGGCATTTGACCGCAGGGGCATTTGACCGCGGGGCATTTGACCGCGGAGGCATTTGACCGCGGGGCATTTGACCGCATGGGCATTTGACCGCCGAGACATCAGACCGCCATTCATTTAAACAACCAATGTTTTATTTATTAGTGGTGAAAACATTGGTTGAATAAGGTTAAATCTGAAACAAATAACTGAAAAAAGTATTTGCTCACTCCAATGCACAAATTTAACCTCATTCAACCCATCTGTACACAACTAATAAATAAACATTGGTTGTTCAAATGACTAGCGGTCTAATGTCTCGGCGGTCAAATGCCCATGCGGTCAAATGCCCCGCGGTCAAATGCCATAGCGGTCAACTGCCCGGCGCGGTCAATAAGCCCCGTCCCTTTATAAATGCAACATAACATACTGCTATGTTCATCAGAAGGCAGTTCAATGAAAATTCGAAACAAAAGAACTTCGTGCTGACAGCTATTAATAAAAACCCTAGGAAAGTTCTCGAAGATTCTAGAATGTTCACAGAAATTTCCATTATGATGTCATCGACCGTTCTAGAATGTTCTCCGATCGCTCGTGTCAATAGCTATTTTTCGATGGCACCCGTCCAATATTGTTCTTTATAAATATACGTACCCGCGGTATTTATTTACCTTCAGTCGCATTGAAACACTTTGTGACGGGTTTTGAATAAGGATCGTTCGAATGGAAATAGGAATTTGCTCGTTGTAAAATTTCAAAGCCGAAGGTTTTGGGGATGGTGATTTGAATGCAATTATTAAATTCTTTCAAATGACACTTATTTTGAGACAATCAGCTTCGAATGCCATTTCATATTAAGCCATTTCCCATGCTACGTTTTTACGCAACATGTGTACAGGGTGGCCACGAGGGTGCCGCGATTTCTTTTTTTTATAAAATGTGTAATTTATAATGAAATATTACGAAACTTAGGCATATTGTAGACATTTCCATTCAGCCAATCACGAGTAATATTGCTCTATGTGGCCGCCTTCATTTTTTGTATGGGCTCCAGTCTATCGCGGTATTCCAGCAAACGTCTTCTGTCGCATTTCGTCGGTCACCTGGCCAAATGCATTCCGAATACCGGGATTTCTCTAAAATAAGCCCACCCGAAAATAAGCCCCCCCGGGCGTATTTTCGAAAGTCTTCTCGAAAATAACCCCGGGCTTATTTTCCGGTTAAAAATTATTCCGAACGCGTCAAAAAACATACCACTTCTGCTGCCTTTTCTCGAAAATACGCCCGGGGCTTAATGAAATGTGCATGTTATTTCACAGTGCAAATCGCGATTTTTGCACAATAAATGCTGAATACGTTTTTCTATTGGCACAACACAAATGTATTGATGGATTGCAGCTACTGCTTAATATTGATGATGATCGTATGTGAAAATTTTAACGAATCGGGGCAAAATACTGCAATTTCTGCATTTCTCGAAAATAAGCCCCGGGCTTATTTTAGAGGAAAATGTTGAGGCTCGAAAATGCTATTTCTCGTAAATAAGCCCGGGGCTTATTTTCGAGAAATCCCGGTACGATCCTTAAAATCCCCAAAAGAAAAATTCATGCAAGATGGAGCGCCACCGCATTTTGCAAGGGACGTGCGTGACTGGCTCAATGAAAATTTTGCTGGGCGCTGAATGAGACACGGTTAGCCAACAATGCCCTGGCCGTCTCGCTCGCCCGACTTGACGCCATGCGACTTCTTTCTTTGGGGGTTCATCAGGTCCAAAGTGTACACGACAAAGCTAAGAGATATTCCTGAACTCAAGGATCGCATTCGGAATGCATTTGGCTAGGTGACCGACGAAATGCGACAGAAGACGTGTGCTGGGATACCGCGATAGGCTGGAGTCCATACAAAAAAATCTCTTGTTACTTGATAATTTTAGCATAAACAGCAGTCTGGTCCCTTTAACACCACAGTCTTTGGGCAGCGCGAGAATATTTACTCCTAAGAACTAAAAGAGATACATTGGTTGTTATTTACAGCAAACCTGCGATGCTTGGATGGCAGCACACCGCTTGGAACGTGTCTTGGCGGTCTCTGTGCGATGAATTATCAGTGCTCGCTTGGCAATATTTGTTGTGGAACGGGCGGTAGCAGCACTCTAAGTAAGTATTCCATCTCGATGGGGCCAGTCGACCGGCACTGGAACTGACTCTGTTCCGTAGACCGATTAAGAATTATTAAGCGGTCATAGTGCATACGAATAAGATCTCACAGGATAATATAAAGATGCAACTACAGTCGACTCTCGATATAACGTCACTCTTGATATAACGTCAGCTGGGGCCGGTCCCGAGGGGTGCCGTTATATCGAGAGTCGACTGTATATGAAAATATTTTTAATATTTTACTTAAATTTTGCCGGTACTGAATATTGAATATTGAGTACCGACGGTCCATGAGGTTTACTGGACCAGTATCGATTAAACGCTGGACTGGAGCATCTATAGTATGTCTTAAATTCAGAAGCCAAAAGCATAGATTTGAGGTTTGACAAGTTTATACTTAGGAAAGCATAAAAAGAAATTAAATGAGCAAAATAAAAACTCAAATCAGAAATAAAATAATGAGTGAGACACTGTTTCTCTCAATCGTTTTCTGACTTGCAGTGGTCAGATAAAACACTGCTAAATATGCATTTATGCAAATTGTGACTAGAGCATGTGATGAATAAGTTCCAAGGTGAGCTCGTAAAGAAATAAATGTCTCTACAAGTGTCTGGTACATTTACAATAGAAAATTAACATTTAAGCATGTCCAAATAATGAAAATCCCATCGGTCCGTGCCTCGACGGCTTATGGCCCAAAGGCTCCACTTGCAATACGGGCAGCAATCCACCTCAGTGTTGCGCGTCAACCTTCCTCAACCCTATTGGTCCATGTGTCGGCAATGTGTGCCCAGTCGACTTTGGTTGCAACTAGAGTTGTAACGGCGTCGGGGTAACCCCGACATACGCCGACCCCAACTCTCCAACCCCGACCCCGACTTTTTGAAAACCCCGATCCCGTTACAACTCTAGTTGCAACACAGCTAACAACCAGTGCTGTCAATCATCAACTTGTCAGCCATTTGCACTTTCCTTCTCATTTAACTAATCACTGTTTTATACTGCACTGATTTTTCTGACATCGAGTTCATATAGCTGATCAACTCTTTAGTATCTTTTAAATTTCAGTGAACAGCCGAGCTTGGATGTAAGAGAGAGAAAGAATTTTTTGGAGTAATTTGACTATAAATACTAGTAGTAGTGCAAAATCTTTGACGCATTTACGTAACCGCAGTAATTTTCTCTAGAAGCATGGCATTTCTTTCAAAGTAGTGCTCTAATATAAGGCTGCCACACTTATAAACATATTAGTTCTGTTACAACCTTTTTGCTCACAGAGTTGACAGACAAACTCAAGCGATTTGGAATTTATGACAAGAAGGATAAACTTATATGTTGCCGCTGCAGGCGGCTGCCCACCTGGTTTGACCCTACTAGGACCCGCCATAGGAGGACTGTGTGTAATTGGTGCTACGAATTATGGTGGCCAATGTTGCTCTACTGGAACTGGCAGTAAGAGATAAAGATATCCGAAAATGCTTTGCGCATCTTAATCCTCTTATTTCAACTACAGGGTGGCTACGGTTCTCAGTCCAATGATGCTTGACTTCTCAGATCAGATGGGTTGGCGTAATTTCAACGTAATGTGGCCGCAAACTCAAGTTGCTGAAGAATAACGCTGTTATTCTATCGATTTGAGGGTTTCCATTTGCGAATGTCAAAGGAATAACACTTACAATAATAGTGTAAAAGACGAGAAATAGAAAAATTTCCAGTATTCCATTTCCGATCTTTATGCAGCCTAGAATTTTAAACCAACAACTGCGGATGCATATTTGGTTTATAATAGAACGCAGACCTTTCTTTACCTTCAGATCCCTTGAAAAGTTGTGATGAGCTAAAGTACTTGGGCAGAAGTTAAACCGCTTTCGTTTTCATGTTACTTTCTTTGTGTTGACCAGTGGTGGATGTAAGGAGTGCGCACTCCCCCTCCCAGATAATTGAACGCCTTGACTGTGCACCCACAGAAGCCAAACGGTGCCTAGATCTTGTGTTATTTCATCGGCGTCAGGCTTTCTCCACTCTTAACAAACGTTTTTTCATAGCAACTTGTCCCGGTGCTGGAACTGCGATTGGCCCGTGCACTGCAAATTTATGTCCGGTGAACTTTGTCTGCAACACAGCTAACAATCAGTGCTGCCCATCAGCAACCGGAGGTACAGTCAAAGTCTTTGCTTAAGCTTAAAGCAAAGGTATTATTCGCGCCACCGATCCTGACTGTTGAATCCAATCCTAATACTGCGTATCATACATTCAGGGTGTCTGAAAAAAACAATGCAGGCAACATAACTTTTGAACAGGGTAGCACTTTTTGCCCAGATTTTAACTGTATGGTGTCCTAGTATGGGGTTTCAAGTGGGCGGAGTTTGGGCCTACTCCTTTTCAAACCGTCGTTGCGGGACCTGAAGATATGCGAAAAAAGTCCTTAAATCGGGGGTCCCTGTAATGCGAAGTGTTGAGCTGGAGAGCTGATTTTTTGCACAGAGGTAGTCCACAGAAGTGCTGATGTTTTCCCAAACGTTTTGAAAATTGGGCAAAATTGCCTCATTGGCCGATTTTTGGACATTTTTTGTAAAATTTCTGATCAGTTTTCAAAACTTTTCGGAAAACATTAAGACTTTTGTGGACTACTTCTGTGCCAAAAACCAGCTCGCCAGCTCAACTCTCCGCTTTGCAGTGACCCTCCAAAGTGACCCCCGATTTAAGGCCGTTTTTTAGCACTTTTTTGGGTCCCGCAACGACAGTTTCAGAAGGGGAATGCCCAAACTCCGCCCACTTCAAGCCCTATACCAGAACAGTATACGGTTGAAATTTGGGCCCAAAGCGCTCCCCCGTTCAAAAATTACGTCGCCTGACTTCTTTTTTAGGGCCACCCTGTGGTATAAAATTTCGAAGGTGAAAAAATAATCACAAATGGGTCGTGTTGTGAATTTTGAAAAAATTAGAACCTGCAAATAATTTCTATCCCTTCAGTATTATGTTGAACGACAAGGCTACGACGCATACTATAGTCAAAATTCTTCGTTCAGTACCGAGAAAATGAAGTTTTGGTCTCAGAGCATTAATGGTTGTTAATGTGAACACTGCAGCGAATGTGCTCAATTTAGCGTTCGCTACTCAACCTGTTACGGTGTTACCATCGGCATATATTACCTATAGAAAACTTTTGACTATAAAAAACGCTCAATTGATTGCAGGTAATGTGTGCCCTGGCAATACTGTGCTTATCGGAACTCAATGCATTCCAAAGAGTGAGTTTCTTTCTTTTGGGTTCTTTCATTCAATCCAAATCTATGTTAAACTTTGGCATTTGATTTAAGACCTGAGGCAGTTTCATGAAAATTTTGATTGACGTAAAATTTTATGTAACATTTCTGCTTTTTCCATTTACATATTTTTGAAACTGGCCCGTGGGGGATGTTTCCCGCTATTATTTTGTCTTAAAAAGGCATACTACTGTGTACTCTTTATCCAGTTATTATTTCTGACAAAGAAATTCTGACTTGACTCACAATAAATTAAGAGCATTCAGTTGAATGCCCACTTGAAGCGTAGCTGTATATCTTTGTTTTCAGCAAATGACGGAGCCTGCTTGAATGTGAACTGTCTCTCAACAGGCAATGCAGGTTGCGCAAATTACGCTCCTTATAAAAAATGCGGTTACAACGCTGGTCAAAAAAACTATTTCTGCTGTCAGTAAGAAAAAGAAGGCCATGAAAATATATATCTAATGGAGATGTTTAATTGTGATACGCATGTCATATCCATAAGAACACAATATTTCCAATAAAAATATTATCGACATATCCTCCTTAAACATCGCATAATCGCATTCTTCGCTGAGCAGTATTGCTTTAAAATAATACTAAGATAATAATATAGATGCGTCGGTCCATTGGACCGTTGATCAAATTACTCGGTGCACCGGACCGGACCGAGACCGACCTGCTTTTCCGTGGATCGAATTTTGGACCGGGCCGAGTAGCTTGGACCGAGAATAACTCGGCCCGGTCCAGAGTTGCGCTACATGGGACAAAATTTGTAAAATTTGTAGAAAGGTCGTATGGACCGGACCGTGGACTGACGATCCTTGGTGCTAGACCGGACCGAATCTCAAATATCCTAGACCGACGTGTAGTCGTTCTGGGTGTTCGTGGGGCACACTCCGTTCTTTATCGACTTTTATTCGAACAAAGACACGGCCGGTCGCCGGCCTACAACACCGAAGACTCCATCCTCTTCCCAAAAACCTTAAATCCGCGGTGACTACAACGCAATTACGAAATAAAACCATTTCTGGTAAGTAGTACGCATCGTGCTGGGACGCCGGCGCTGGCGGGAGGCTCGATTGGTAGTCGGAGGATTGCCACCGACTACACAACCCCTCGCTCCCCCCGCGCAGCACCGGCGTCAACGATTCTGACAGCGGTCAAAACAACGGTAATACTACGACGAAAATAACCATAACTCGATAGGCCACGACGTCATGACGCATGAAACCCGAGGCAAATGACGGTTATGCGTAGACAGAAGAAACGGAAGCACGAATGAAAACAAGGAACGAAAAGTGCGAACGACCATAACACGCGATACATGCGGACATCGAACGAAACAACATGATACGACGCTACAATACAGCCATTAATGCGAATCACTGCCGCTTCCCGCGGCGGACGACCGAGGGCAGGGGCATCCCGCCCCTCTCTTGAAGATATACGGCCAGCAGTCGAATTCCTTTTAGGGAAGGTGAATGAACGTCGATGAATAGTGATGAGCGGGCCGACTTTCCCTTCATGAACTGTTCGGTTGGTTCCAGTAGCGTTATATTTGTCGTGCTGCACAGACAGCGGAGTTGCGCGGCGGCTGTGACGGCCGCCATTTCTAGTCCTGGGTAGGGCAGAGGGGCAACTACGATGGTCGGCGTTGTACTGCGGGCTTGCAGCTGTTGCACGAACTGTTGGTATTGGTCCTGTCGGACGGATGCGGCCATTTTGAGCTCGTATCGACCCAGCAGTATGCAGATGCATACGGTCGACTGTTTAAAGACGGTGCGCTGCATCAGATCGATTAATTGATCGCACGTTGGCTCTCCCGTGAGCCACATGTGCGCGATACCGTCGGTTTCTCTGGTGAATTCCTGTGTGACCGCGAAAGCTGTGGCGTCGCCGAACAGGTGTACTCTGGGGTTCGTTGACAAGTGCGTTTGCGATCGGACGTGATCCGACTTGTTTAGCGCTATTCGCACGTTTTCGAGTACCTGGCCGTAGTAGTTCGGCCCTCGTTGTACTCGTCTGCAGGATAGAGAATTGGCGGCGATGCCGATGCCTGCGTACTTGGATAAGTCCAGGAATGGCTCATCACCCGATTCTTCCAATCCTCTGTGGAATACCTGGCATTTTCTGGCGAACATTTGCACGAAGGATGCGATCTGACTCGTCTCGGCTAGGTCAACTGGTGGGCAATCGATTGCTTTCGCTTTTGCCGCCAGCTCTTTTGCCTCTGTGTTGAGTAGGAGGGTCATTTTGCTGATGACGACGTTGGAAGGGACTTGCTCCATTTGAGGAGCGATGTACCGCCAGTGTTGGACGGATTTGACCAACTGCCCAGCGATAGCATCGTGAGCAACGCCACTGAGATCACCGGCTGTGATCGGCGTGCATCTCACATGGGGGCCTGCCCGCCCCGCTTCACACGTCGCGGTGCAGTCGAGGATTGATTGGTGATTAGGGATCGGTGCGTTAGTGATAACGGCACGTGGGATCAACCACAATCTGTGTGTCGTTCGGCTATCCTGTGTGATCCTTCGCGTTATTCCGAGGCCTGTGGCGTACAGTAGGCCGGTAGCGGTTTTCCCGAACTCGGTCTTCTGCTCGTCTCTCTTTCTTTTCTTGTTTGCCGGCTGAGCGGACAATGAAGCGTCAGTTGACGCATCCACTTCTGTCTCATCGTCGGTTTCGACGAATTCTCTCTCGTCCCCTTCAGTTTGCCCATCGCTCACTGAATAGGGGTCGATATTCAAATCTCCGTCGTCGTTGCCCTCGTTGGCGCTGACCGTCACTCTTTTGTCTCTTAGGTCGGGGACCTCATTCATCATAGCGATATTCGAATCACTAAATAAATCGTTTCCGTTTTTTTTTTTTTTTTTTTACGATCGCGCGCGCGCGACGATAAAAGTTCGGCCGTTCCGGGCTATCGCGCCGCCGTACTTTTACGCGGTGGGTACACTAACATTCTTACATTCAATTAACTCGTTATGACTACATTACGCTATGTACAGTATTGTGGCTGTTTTGAACATGTTGCTTCCCGCCCTTTACCAGCGCCTGAAGCCCGCTGGGAGGGTAGTGCGCTTGGGGTTGGGTCGGAGGTTGTGATGATTCTGTGCTGACATTGAGTCATTTGGCTGCCGTTGTAGCTCAACGGCTCCATCGAGGTTGCCGCTTGGTTCCCCCTGCCTTGCCATCGTTTGGCAGTTTGTCTGATCCTTTCGAGGCTCATTTATGGACGGTTGCTTTCTTCGGCGCCGGCGTTTTTTTCGTTGCCCTACATACACCTGATCTGATGGAATTTCGAGAGGGCACGGCCGAAGCCGCTCAAGCGCCACGAATCTTTTGTCTGTTGAGTCTGTAGCCAGTTCGATTTCTGCGTTGGACTCAGTGAGTGTTCTGATATAAAATGGACCATAGTTTGGTCTGTTCAGTTTGCGTGTTTTTCCTGTTTTTTCTACGGGCATATAAACGAGGACTCTCTGCCCCACTGAGAATTTTGATATTGGCTGCTGTTTGTCGTAATACTGCTTCTGTCTGTTTTGCGCCTTCTCTAGGCGTGCCATTGCCGCCTCGTTTGCGGCCGCTAGGTTTGCTAGCAGCTCATGCCGGTAGTCATCGATTTGTGCCGCGTCGGCGGAGGGCGGTGGCTCAAAGTCTATTGATAAAGGCCGCCGTACCTCCCGACCGTATAAGAGAAAACTGGGCGGGAACCCGTGCGACTTCGCGGGCGTAGAGTTGTATGCGAATAGCGTGAATGGAAGCCGGCGATCCCAGTCGACCGTTGCATCGGCCGACCGCTGCAACATTTTGATTAATGTGCGGTTCATGCGCTCGACTTCTCCGTTGCCCTGCGGGTGATAGCCCGATGTGTTCAATTTTTTGATTCCGAGGTGCTGCAGTACTTCGCTCATTAGGTCTGACATGAATGCCGGTCCGCGGTCGGACAGTAACTTGGCCGGGCACCCATGCCGACAGACGACATTGTTGACCAGTAAACGCGCGATGGTCTCTGCGGTCTGGTTTGCGGTCGCGAACGCTTCGCAATATTTTGAAAAACAGTCGACGAAGCTCACGATGTATCTGTTTCCATTGCATGTAAGTGGCATTTCGAGGACATCGACCGACAGCACGTCAAATATACCTTCCGTTTGGATAGGATTCAACGGCGGTCTGTGCTTGGGAGAATCGCGGCTGGTAGCGCATACCAGGCAGCTGCGTAGCCATCTTTTTACGTCTTTAGCCATTCCTGGCCAGTAGTATGTGTGTGCAAGCGCGTAGTAAACGCGTTCAAAGCAAAGATGGCCGCCGAACACTCCGGCGTGCACCTCTATCACGGCTGTCTGACGCAGCTCCTGCGGTAATGCCAGTCTCATATGTCCTTTTCTTTTGTGGTCAACGAAGAATAATGCACTGTCATCTATTGCGTACTGCGATGCTTCGATTACTATTCGTTTTGCTGTTTTGGGGTCGTCGGGCAAGGATCCGGACTCGAGATAATCGATGATCGGTCCGAAGAACACGTCGACGCGTTGTTCCGATATGATGGGGCGCATCGGCACGCTCACATCATCCCTCGCGGACGACCCTGCGTCGACGGTGTGCGTAAGTAGCACCGTGCCTAGGCTCTCTCCGACCCCCACCCTTTGTTTTTGCGCTTCAGCGTCTAATTCAACGCCTTCTTCGTCTTCGTGTAAGCGGCTGAGGAAATCTGCATTTTGATGCTTTGACCCTGGCCGAACGGTAATTGTTAGGTGAAATTCGCTCAGTAACAACTGCCAACGCGCTAATCGGCCGCTTACGTGCTTGTTCGTCATCAGTGATTTGAGCGCCGCGTGGTCCGTGTATGCCACGCATGGGTATCCATACAGCAACTGGCGAAATTTCTTTACGGTGTGCACGAGTGCAAGCGCTTCGAGGTCTGTAATGCCGTAATTTTGCTCGGCGCCTCGCGTTTTTCGACTCTCATATGCTAATACGTGAATCTTGCCGTCTCGCCCGCTCTGGCTGATCACTGCTCCGATCGCCGATTTGCAGGCGTCGGTATACAGTAAGAAAGGGCGTTCGCCCGATTGAGCGCCTTCAAAGTCTGGATATGCTAGCAACGGCGCCGTGCATAGTGCCTGACATATGGTCCTGAATGCGGCTTCGCACTCTTTTGACCAGGAGAATTTCACATCCTTTGCTGTCAATGCGTAAAGAGGGGCAGCGATCTTTGCCAGATCGGGTACGAATTCGCGGTAATAGGTCGCGAATCCGAGGAACGCCTGTAACTTCTTTAGGTTGCGTGGTGTGGCCAAGTTGGCGATCATTGCGGTTTTCGCCGGATCGGGTTTAATGCCCTCGGCACTAATAATGTGCCCCAGATACTCTGTTTGCGATTTGCCGAATGCGCATTTGCTTGGCTTTGCTCTTAGGTTTGCTTGTTTTAGCCGCTCGAGCACCATGCGAATGTGCTGGATGTGTGATTTGTCGTCGGGCGACGCGATTAGGATATCGTCCAAATAAAGAAACACGAAATTCCATTGCAATCCTGCCAGGACTGTTTCCATAAGACGCTCGAATGTGGC
Source organism: Plectus sambesii (assembly GCA_002796945.1). NCBI lineage: Eukaryota > Metazoa > Nematoda > Chromadorea > Plectida > Plectidae > Plectus > Plectus sambesii. The sequence continues at coordinate 47,984 of NIUQ01000167.1, read as the reverse complement.
CCCCGAATTAACCAGCCCAAATGGCATAACGTTAAACTCGTAGTGTCCTGTATAGGTGTTGAATGCTGTTTTTTCTCGGGATTCTGGGTCTAACGGGACCTGCCAGAATCCGGATCTGAGATCAATAAGTGTGAACCGTGAGCGTCCATTCAACGAGTGCAGAATATCTTTGATCCGCGGGAGCGGATACGCGTCGACTTTCGTCGCCGTGTTTACTGCTCGCATGTCAACGCAATACCGGGGCGTCGAGTCCTTTTTCTTTACGATTACTAGAGGCGAGCTCCAAGGGGACTTCGACGGACTTATGATGCCTTGAGCAAGGTATTGTTGCGTTAGTCGGTTTACCGTTTCGCGTAACGCGAACGGGCATGGACGTAGCGGTTGTTTAACCGGCTTGGCTTCGCCCGTGTCAATTTTGTGCGTTGCTACATGCGTTTGTCCTAGTTCATTGTCGTCTAGCGCGAACGCGTGCTCGAATTCAACAATCAACTCTTTTAGTTGCTGGCGAGCTTCGGGTGCCAACGCACAGCCGTCCCAACTGATACTTTCGAGCAAGCGACTGGCGCGGTCGGGGTTCATTGAGTCATCTGACTTCGTCAGTAGTTGCACTATTGGTACTGTAGGATTTCTTTCGTCATTGGTCTCCTGCAATAGCGGTGTCATCTCGACCGTCTCGGCCGTGCCGAGGTATTCGTTCGGGTCGAGGCACAGCCTCTGCGTGCTCAGATTGCGGACCAACAGTTTGAATTCGCCGTTTGAATCGGGCTGGACGATCATTGCTTGCATCTGCAAGCCGTCGAAGGAACGTTCGACATCGGGCTCAAATAATATGGGTTCATCTTCTGCATTTTTTAGCGGGTGCTCTGTGCGCACGGTAAGCAACTGGTCGCGCTGGCTGAGTATGCTCACGGGTTTTACCAGGCGGACTCTGGCTGGTTGAGCGTGCATCACGGACAATGGGCGCTGCATTGGCGCTACCGGGCTTTTATCGAGGGCGTTGCCCAATCCGTCGGCCACTAGCGAATACCCCAACTGCGCCATGTAGTTGGTGCCGATCAGGATATCGTGCCCCAGACCGTATTCTTGTACTAGAAACGGTGCTCGGATAGTTTTACCCGTCGGCGCGGTTACCGACAGCGTTAGTAGTCCGAGAATCGGAAGCTGCTGGTTTGTCACTGATCGAATGTCCATCCCAGGCGGGCAGTCGGTGCACGCCTCGCGGATATCGATGTGTTTGCCCACTCGCAACTTGCGTAACAACTCGTACGATACGATCGATGTCTGTGAGCCTGAGTCAATTGGGCCGGAGCTCGTCAGTCCACATACGTTGAATGACACCTCGGTCAACGGGCCGAACAGCGTACTGTCGTTTTTTAACTCAGCGGACATGGAGCGGACGTTCATTACGTCTGACGTGTACTCGGTCATTATGTATGGGTCGTGGGCTACGTAATCGTAGAACAGTGACAGGTGCTGGTCGGCTGCTGTGGTTGGGGGTTCACCAGGCTTATTTTGCTGCGCCGCATTTGCTCTGTATTGTCCCCTATCGCTGTTGGGCTCGTTTTTGGTTACTTGCGTTTGGCGCGGTCGCGCTTCACCCTTTGCTTTCGCCGGACAGTTACTCGACCGATGTCCGGTCTCGCCGCAGGTCCAACATTGGAGTGTCTGCGTCGTCGGGGCAGGTGCCATCGTTTGCCCCGGTGAAGGGATAGTTGTTGAGGTGTTTGCGGTTTGCTGCTGATTTGCGGGCGCCTGGTCGAAGGTCGACGTTGTCGGCTGTCGCGCGCTATTGCCTGTGTTCCACCCGGTTTGCTTGTTGTTATTTTGGTTGAATTGGGTCTGTTGCGGTTGCGACTGGTCGCTGTGCAGCGCCTGCATTTCTCTGCGGTGTTGCTCGATATGTCGCGTATACGCAACGACGTCAACAAAAGTATTCAAGCCGCGTTCCAGCTTGACTTTGCTTTGCACGTCCTGGTCATACAAACCCGAAATGAACTGACCGCGTAGTAACTCGTCTACCATCTGTTCGTCTCTGGCGCGGAAAACTTGCTGTGCTCTGATTTGCAGTTTTCGCGCGAAGTCGTCGCACGATTCGCTTTGGTTTTGACGCATGCTTACGAATAAGTGGTAGTCAGCATTAAATGAGTTCATTGCATCGAATTTGTCGGTGAGGTACGCTACGGCGTATTCGAACGATCGACAATGGTTTGGAATCAGATCGAATGTCTGTAGTGCTGCGCCGCCCAGATTATCGCGCAGTACATTTAGCGCGACGATCGACTCCACCTCGACTCCTAACGTGTCCAGCCTGACATAGAAGTCTTTCAGCCAGTCAGCAAACATAACCCTATTTTCGGCTACGTTGCCAGTGAATTTCGTTAGTTTTGACATCAATTTGATAGCGTTGGGACAGAATGCTGATTGCCTGCTTCCCGGTTGTTGGAGTGGTTCGCGCGCAAGTGAGGGTGCCTTGAATTGGTAGAAAGGTACGGTGGAAGCCGTGTTTGGGTGGTGCTGACCCGGGGCGACGACTCCATCGGTAGCCTGAGCGGCTGCGCCTGAGCCAAACGTCGCCGGCGGGCCTGTTACCGCCCGAAACGGCGTAGTCAACCCCCCTTCAGATACCCTTTGTCGCGCCTCAGCTATTGGTAGCGGGGATGCGCCCCATGGCGCGTCGTTCATCTGCGCTCCTTTGCCTACTCCTGAGCGCACTGACCATGCGTCGTCGTCATCGCTACCTGCGTTTACTGTGTCGCTCAGTTGTTCGCGTAGTAATGCAATTTGGCTCTGGTCGAGCTGCACCTGTCGCGCCAACTGATCGTGCGCCCTTTGAACACGACGCAGTTCCGTCTGTAGCCGCTGTACGGCGTCTGTCATGCCCTCGGTCTCACTCTTTTGTATGATAGCTGAATCGACCATTTGCGCGTTCGCTTGCGATTCGGTTCGCAACATAGCGATTTCCGCGCGTAATTGGTTAATNCCCTCGGTCTCACTCTTTTGTATGATCGCTGAATCAACCATTTGCGCGTTCGCTTGCGATTCGGTTCGCAACATAGCGATTTCCGCGCGTAATTGGTTAATCATCTGGGTCTGTGTTTGCGTTTCGTTTTTTGCGTCACTGAGGACGGTTTCAGTGTTTTCGCGCGCGTGAACTAAGTGCTCGGACAGTTCCACGCATCTGTCGCGGAGCGCCGAAATATCGTCGAGTTTATCTGCTTCCTCGCGATTGATTATTACGCTTAGCATTTCATTGTCGTCACCTTGTGCCATTTTAATACTCGTTTGGTTGATGCATACTCCAATACACAGTACACAACGGCAATGTCCAACCTACGCCAGCGCGCTAGTTGGATGAACTTCGCACCGGTACAATCGACAATTTGTCTGTCCGGGCACGCAACAAAATGCGCGACACACAACTACATACAATGTAGCTCACGGTACCGACTCAAACGTCGAAAGGACCTTACGGCAGTTTGCACGGCACACGCCAACTGCAGGCCCAAATTCGCACGGAAGTGAACAACGTACAACTCTTCAGGATCGCTCCGTCCTTCGAGTTCCCACTGCGGCTTCAGCCCCCATATGTAGTCGTTCTGGGTGTTCGTGGGGCACACTCCGTTCTTTATCGACTTTTATTCGAACAAAGACACGGCCGGTCGCCGGCCTACAACACCGAAGACTCCATCCTCTTCCCAAAAACCTTAAATCCGCGGTGACTACAACGCAATTACGAAATAAAACCATTTCTGGTAAGTAGTACGCATCGTGCTGGGACGCCGGCGCTGGCGGGAGGCTCGATTGGTAGTCGGAGGATTGCCACCGACTACAGACGCGTCTATAGTTAACAATGACATGCACCAAGTATACTCTCCAAATTAATATATGATGACCTATAATGCTGCTAAAACAATAGCTGACGTCGTTCAAAGCGCTCATCAGCATATCAAAATATTGAAAATTGTACAAAAAATTGACAGAATGCTCAACGGCTTCCTGCGCGCTGCATAATCCTATATATTAAGCCAGCACCGTCTGTGTGTGTGTGTGTGTGTGTGGACACCCCTCGGTTCGGGCAGACCGGACCTTTTGCGGTCTCCAGTCGGACCATGGTCGTGTACCGTAAGGGTACCCGACCCCAAACCCCCACTTTCGGCTGGGCCCATTATACGGTATTAACGCTACATCCAAAAACGTGTCGAAATTCACATTTTCGCCCCTTTACCTCCTTCCAGATATTTGCCAGCCCCAGTTGTACCAGGGTTGTAAACAGTAATGGTTAGGGCTGTGACGGGGACGGAAAATCCCCCGTCCCCGTTACAGCTTTAGTAATGGTACCGCATTCCACCCACCCCACTTCCGGTCGGGTCGATCATACGATATTAACGTTATACCCATAAAAAAGTCGACACAGCGCCCTCTCGCGGCGAACAATGGAAACTACCAAGAACATATTTCTCTTCTTTAGTCATCGGGTCATTCACAGACTATTGCTAACGTATCGCCTGTCAATTACATATCGCCTTAATGTCTGGGGTAAGACCGCACTGAGATCTTTTCAAACTGTATTCAACTCCACACGTAATGAGCACGCTCTAACTTGACTAATCAAAAAAAACGCCGTTTGATTTCATGGTTTTTCATAATAATTGTTTAATTTTCATAAATTTAATTTAAAAATTATCACTGAATACTAGTGTCGCTGTAAAAAATAATGGTAAAATATGTCGCTACTTCTTTAAATACGGCTGAGTCTACGAAACTGTAAGAATGTCGAGCTGACCAAAAAAGTATAAGTGCAGTTGAAGATATTTTTGCTTTGCATTCGTGGCAGAACAGCATCGGGGCAGAACAGCTTCGGGCAGAAGTGGGGCGCTTCCGAAGAACAAAGATAAGGTCGAGCAGCAACAGACTTCTCGTCTGTGGTTGAACTCGATGCTGTTCCAAGGAACCAGATTTTATGGCTCAAAACAGTTACTGATGCGCCTTTTTATCATAGTTTATTCAGTGGCTTTTCGATCTCATGCCCTGCTTCGGATCACAGAATGAACAATATTGCAAGCCACACAAAAATTTGCAAACAGAAGAAGTCAGGCGTCGGTAAGGTGCGATAAACTTTGAAGGCGGTAATTCCGAGCGTAAACGACGTCGCGCTTTGGGTCTCAACGAGAAAAATTGAGACCAAGTGAAATACAGTTACAAGTCTCTCGCCACTTTTGCGTTTGTTACGAAACTTTGAATAATTTTAAGAAATTCTTTAGAGCCGATTTAGGGGTGGGTTTAGGGTGTCCTTAAAGACTAGGCTATGAGAACGTGACTGGAGCAAGCTTATATGAGGCGCAAGCTAAAAAAGAAAAGTTTTGGTCTAATTAGATACGAACGAAGAATGTTCAGAGCGTATGGACTTATTGTTCTGTTGCTCGTACCGGTCGGGGTTTAGGATTCGGATTAAATGAAACGGATTTGATTTTAATTATATGAAATTATTTGAATATCCATTCTAAGAATGACATAGAAACGTAGCAAAATGAGGCAAAGTGTGTCAAACGATACTTGCAGCACGATGCCGCCGTCCACTGAATTCGAAAAGAACCTTCTCACCAGTTTCGACCAAGATTTCGATTCTACCGCCGCTTTGGAGAGCAACTTAGCGACCGTCGTGATCAGCTCAGATGGTTTGACTCGTAAAGAATCACCCGAAGGCAACCAGTCACTTAACCAGAAGGAGCAAGAGATAGTATTTGCCGTCGCCTGCCTCCATCGCTTCATTCGACAGAATTTCACCGGCCCACCCGACACTAGCAATACTTTTTCCACTTTCGCGTCACTAATTAACGAGTCGGCTCGAGCGAAACTCCGCGAGGAAGACTTGTCGTTCGGACTGAACCGACCATTCGTAAACTGTCGCGATCTGGAGTTGTTATGGGGAACGAAACTGCTTTTATTGGGTGAAGAGACATTACTGCTGGACAGTTTCGAGTCGGTAGATTGGTGGGCTATACGAGCGCTGCTGGTGTGGCAGCGAGTGCTTGAAGAGCCATCAGTCGAACTGAAGACGGCAGTGGAGCTCCGCGCGGAACGATGGCGGCAGTCGGCGTTGTTCAGTTCCCTCCCAGCTGATCGTCGAGCGCAGTTTCATATCGAATATGCCTACAGCCTCTTGTACTACTTTGAATTCGACAAGGCGACTGAGGCGTTGGAGCAGGCGATGAAGGCTGTTGGAATCGAAGTGGAGTTTGGCGGAGCACTCGGCAAACGAACGCGCTTCCAGCAAAATGACATTGCTCAGCTTATACTACAGGTTGGTTCAGTTTTTTCGGTTGTAATTAGCTATTGGTTGTAAGAGAACAAAGTTTCTACAAAATACCGCCTACCCTTATTAAAGTATTGGTGAATAGGGTTGAATTCGGGGAATCTTATGGTTCTTAGTCTCTGAAATCCTGAAATCGAATATCTTCGACTTCCCTAACCTTCGGGGTGGTATTCGCCAAGATTAAGACGAGCAACTTTTCTACCCTTGAGATAATTATTACACGATGTTTTTATCATAATTCGCCACCTTTACTTTCAATTATAAATTTAGTTTGAGGAATTTAAATGCAAAGGTTATAAATATTGATGTAAACCCCTGTATTACGTACACACGCTTTCATTCCATAATTGATTCAGGTGCACTTTTCTGACGAATTGAAAGAATATGTGGAAGAGAAGGAGCCGTTTCCGCCTCACAACTGTCCTCTGGACGATGACACCCTTTTGGAGACGGTGCAGATCAGCGACGATCGCGGGGAAACGCGCCGCCTGACGACGATTCAACAGGCGTGCGTCCTCGCCGTCTTTGAGCTGGATAGACGCACCCATCACAACGACGAGTTGCTTCTTGAGAAGCTCGGCGCATACGTTGACAAAGTCAGTCGGTGTTCATTTTGTCCCGCGCATTATTTTAATAAATGACTTTTTAATTTTAATGCTTGAACTGCGTATGCAGGACCTGATGAAAATATATCGTGATAATAATTTGTTAACTGACTTTCCATCGTCAGTTTCACTGCGACATGTTAAAATATCAAATTAGTACAATATTTATCGTAGGCGAGGAAATCTCGTAGAACGCACAGCGAATTTTTTTCCCTTAACATTGCCGTGTACATTTAAATTTCATTTCAGGTGATATCAGATCCGATCTGCTGGTCTATTCAGTTCAGTGCGTTGCTGACTCGAAGTGTACTCGAAAAGGGCAAGTCTCGCAGAGTGGGACGCGCCTGCTCCCAGACAGAAACGCTCGTCGCCTTGTGCGATCGACAGACTGACCAGCCGTCTGCTGATCCTGCTCACCGCGTGCGCTTCGCTTTGGCCGCCAACCTCCCTCCCTGGTGGAAAGTCCACACTGCTCATGCTGAGGTTCTCAGGTCGCTCGGTTGCACGCGGGTAAGGCATTTGTTGGCGATTAATCTTTATATGGCTTCAAATCGCAGGAGTCTTCATTTAAAAAAAGAGAAAAGTGTTCAGTATTAAACGGAAAAGAGACTGAAATGTTTACTTCCAGTAGAGTTATATTGCAAATCGCTTCATATAAGTTAATGCCTAATACATGACTTTTCATCACAATTCGTTACCCTTGAATCATATTTAGTCAACGTGTCACTTTGAATTTAATGCAAAGATGTCGACATTGTGTGTAAGTACGTAATTCAAAGTTAAAACGACGAATTGGAATGCAAGACCGTGTAAATGCAACATTTAGTAGATCATTAGCATCATAAATGCCAGAAAACCTAATACTACACATTTCCTCATTGTCTCTTTAAATAACTATAATTAGATGATGTCTGCTTTTAGGAGGCGCTTAATATCTACGAGAAGGTGAACAATTGGGATCAAGTGGTCGACTGCTACAAATCGTTGGGTAAATTGGACAGCGCCGAGCATATTGTGCGCAAACTGATCGAGGAGAAAGAAGACCCCATCTATTATTGCCTACTCGGCGACATCACCCTTAATCAGGAACACTACGAAAAGGCCTGGGAGGTATGTCCACTGTCCTCTTGGCACTCTGTCAAAATATGTTCTGACTTTGCGACGTTTTTACTGTTATTATTTGATCTCGGTTCTGTATTGGAAATTTGGGTTAAAGCAAAACCGTCGTCACTATTATCTTTCGACAATGTACTGTTGATAGGTTTTCTGAAAAGCGTAGCCATGCAAAAGAGATGTGGAAAGGATTGTAAATATTATTTATAGATCTCGAAGCACCGCTCGGCGCGCGCTCAGTTGTCGCTGGGTCAACTGCTTCTACACCAACGCAACCAAGTGGAGGAGGCGTTCAACTGCATCGAGCGGAGTTTGCAGCTGCAGCCGCTGCAGCAGGGCGCGTGGTTCACGCTGGGTCACTGCGCCTGGCGACTCGAACGCTTTGCCGACGCGGCGCGCGCTTACCATCGCTGTGTTGGCATCGAGCCAGACAACTTTGAAGCCTGGAACAATCTCTCCGCCGCCTACGTCCGCATGCAGCAGAAGGAGCGAGCGTTGAAGATTCTTCAAGAGTCCATCAAGTACAACTACGATCACTGGAAGATATGGGAGAACTACATGCTCATCGCCGTGGATACGGGCGCGTATGTGGAGGCTGTCAAGGCCTTCCATCGTCTTCTCGATCTTCGCACTAAACACGAAGACGTAGAGGTCCTCCAGATTCTCACCAAGGAAGCGCTGATAACGGTGAGTTCTTACTATAATCGCAGTGATTTGAGTTAAGGTCACGCAATTAAAACTTTCACGCGCGAAATTCAACTTACGTCGTTATAAATATTAGTGAGAATGTTCAGTACAAACGATGCTTTTCTAAATTAGTCAAGATTTGAGGTATTATGCTATTTAAGCATAAAAAGTGTATTGCGAATTCATTATTTTACAGTTTTTCCAGTTTTCTGACCAATCACCGCGCTTGCAATTTTGCAGTTCTAATTTTTTTAATTCAAAAATCTTTCGTAATTGCAATAATTTTATAAAATATAATCCAGGACAAGCGCTAAAGATTGGGTCGGTTTCATATCGCGTACTTTACTATTGCCTTAAGTATGACTTTAGTTTAAGGATAGGCCTTAAGTACGACTTAAGCTGAAATACGCGATATGAAACCGGTTCATTGTGTCTAAAGTAGTGTGCTTTCAGGGAGCGGACGACAACGACGTGCGCACGACTTTGAGGGCAGAGTTGACGAAATTGTTCGGTCGGCTGACATCCAAGCAGACAACCAACGCCAAAGTGTGGCGCTGCTATGCGCAATTGAACGCCCCCAAAGACGAGAACGACGTCGATCAGCTGGACAAATATGCCCATCTGCTACAACGAGCGCATCAAACCGCTATTCAGGAAAAGGTATGCACACGCACACTTTACAATCGAACGATGTGGCGTCTCTTCGGCTTTGTAAAGAGCGGCTTTGCTGTTTTGAGAACTCTCGCGATGATTTTGATGAGATTGCAATTAGTTGTTTAAACTCAAACGTGTGTCGCTAAATGCTTCACTGTAAACGATTCCGCAGTCATTTCATTTCAGAAATTTGTTTTAAAATATAGCAATTAAGAGCAGACATAAGTTAAGAAAGCAGAGTTGCATGTTTGATATAACAACGAGATTAACGACTTGTTCGTAGTTCGCGTACCCGAGCTTACCCTCTGATACGCAAGGGACGGATCCCGCTTTTGCACAAGAAGTTAATAAACATGCGCGGACAAATCGAGTTTATGTTAGCGTAGCGTGCGTGCCTCCTCGTTATTAAAAAGATATCATTATATGTATTATAATCTGATATATTCTCGTTTAACTGTTGAACTAACAATAGCGGTTGTTGAGAATTATGGATGTTTAAGAGTATAATTTTCAGGATTGGGAGCAGGATGTTGAAGGATGCATAGCGACGTTAGAAAGCGCGGCGCTGCTTGCAAACGCCCAAATGGCTATTGCGCGACTGAAAGGCTCTGAAGAGACCGCTAGTCGACTGAAGGGATCGGTGCGAATGACTCTCCGCCCGGTGATAACGCTCGTCAAAAAGCGATACGACGCCTTTGATGGCACACTAAGCGAGCCACGTATTGTCGAACCGTTGAAGGCGCTTGAAGACATTTTATTGTTGAATACTACCTGAGAGTATTGTTACTGTTTCTGTTGACGTTTTGAGAAAGAAAAGATGATTGCTATCTTGTTTTCATCAATATCTCGTAATCAGTTACAACGGTCGAAATGGATTATAGTAGAACGCCAAGCGTATCTTTAGCACACCTTTCGCACGAATTACGCCAAGAAAAATCTCAGGAGCGACGGTATTCCTTTTACTGATGAAGAAATTTTGAGAGTAGTGTCGTTGCAAGGTCGCAAAGTTTCGGGGAGATGCTGATCTGATGGGTGTGAGGGGAAGGGGTGGGCGGTGGGAAAGCAAAGTTCTATCGGGCCGATAATTCGGCAGCGACTTAACGAGTGGACGTACTGACGATGGCGGGGGTTTGCGCAAGTCACAGATGCTGGACGAGCGATAAACACGGCAATATTTGCTCGGCGACCATCTCTCAGCTCTAAGTACTGCTTGTTTAAAGGAAGCGAATTGGGCGATTTAACGTCGATTGATTTGCCGCCGTCCATTCCAAGGTCAGACGATGTATCGCTGTGGTAGGTCGACGAATCGACGGCCGTCGACGGGTCACGTGATTACAACTTGAATCATCGGCGCGCGCGTTCCCGCCCGGCCGCCCAGTCGTCTCGATTCGGTTGTTCAGTGTCTGGGTGCGCCAGTCAGCAAAGGTCGTCGTCTGAGTGCGTTTGTGTGAACGATTACGGATTATTACAGAAAATGGTATGTTTCTGCATTCGTTTTTCTAAAATATGACAATATTTAGCATTGCATTTTGGTGAAAAATTTTTGGATTATTTTTTCAAATTTGAATAGCCTAAATAACAGATTGAGGGGCGTGCCTTGTTTTGCAGCAATGTCAGGTAACAAAGCAAAGGATTGAACCTTTGACTATGCAGAAAGAAGCTTAGGTGAAAACCAGTGGGAAATGTAGTCGCTGATTTTGGTGGAGTTTTCCCGAGTAGATAAAAACCGCTCTCGGTTGAAGCCGACCACTCCCGCCTTTCGCTACCATAAGAAAAGTAGACAAAGGAAATGCCGCGAGAAAGTTTTTCATCAGCAACTTGCTCGCTTTTCATATCTTGCTGTGTGATGCATAGAGTAGCGTGGGTGTACTTTTTGCCGTAGACGATGCCATCACTTGGTCATTCTTATGAATCGAAACAGGAGCAGATAGTGCCAATCATGTAGCGATTGAATAAAGTTGAAATCAGAGAACGAGTGGTTTAGCGAAGTCTTACTCATAGGGGAGGCCTCAAAGTCAAGTTATAAACTGCATCTTCTACTTAACACCCCCTACACAAGTCTCACGTTGCACAGCCTCGATAGTGAATGCAATTTCAGCGTGAGGTGATCTCGATTCACGTGGGTCAGGCCGGAGTGCAAATCGGCAATGCGTGCTGGGAGTTGTACTGCCTAGAGCACGGCATCCAGCCCGATGGCCGCATGCCGTCGGACAAGCAGGGCCAGGGCGACGACTCTTTCACCACCTTCTTCAGCGAGACCGGAGCCGGCCGACATGTTCCCCGCGCCGTTTTCGTCGACCTCGAGCCGACTGTCATTGGTAATTGCTTGCTACTGTCGGACATTGATTGGGTGGTCGGATGGTGCCGACCGACTATGATAAATATCGCGCTCACGGCGTAGATTTCCATCTATTTGGGTCATGGTCGTCATCTTCCCCATCCAGTCGCACTCATGGGTGGGGTTGCATCAGAGGTATCGTGAGGGCTGGAAATCGTAATGGGGAACTTTGTCAAATATTTTATAGGGGATCTTTCAATATATATCATTCTTTTGGGGAAGTCTTTTGTTCTTTTCCGCTGCTCTTAGCAGGGGCCGTGACGTCACTACCCCCGGACATGTTTTTAAAAATTATCGCGTTCCCCCATCTCGATCTCTGAATAAAACTGCGCAGATGTTTTGCCAGTGGAAGCCCGAGATACCTACTTTTTTGCCTCAGACGAGGTCAGACACGCGTTGAGTCATCCCTGGAACCCAGCCGAGTTTTAAATATTGAACGGACCACTTTGTGCGGTTGGCCTCTCAAGGTCACACCACCCTCGCCAGTATAACGTAATTAGAAGCAGCATAAATTCGCCTGGGTAGTGTGGGAAAGTTCTAATGTTTTCGTTCGAAACATTAAATTATGCTATGTGCTTGTATTTGATGCGGTTTGAACCTCTCATAACACTCAATCCCGTAAATAAGGCGGTGCAGTTCCTCAATTGAACGATCCGTAAGAAATCGGGAGAAATCAATTCTCACCTAGCAGATGATTGCGTCCAATCGGGCACAACCGTAAGAACGGCGAGATACAACCGCTTTTTTGCCTTGCAGACGAGGTGCGCACTGGCACGTACAAACAGCTGTTCCACCCCGAGCAACTCATCACTGGCAAAGAAGATGCGGCAAACAACTACGCCCGCGGACACTACACCATCGGCAAGGAGATCATCGACACCGTCCTCGACCGCATCCGACGCCTCGCCGACGGCTGCTCTGGTCTCCAGGTGCGGCTTGTTGGAGTTCTTATTTCCTTTTTTAGGACCCCATTCTTGCCTCGAATCGTACACATGCATGGTTCCTTTAGTTTTTTTATTGATTTAGCGATTTGCGGGGTTTTGTTTCAAATGCAGGCAGTGCGGGATGATTCCGATTATTTAGTAACTCTATCGAATGATCGATAGACATTTTTCTACGCGTTTTGAAAGTAGAAACGTGGAGTCGTATTAACAGTAAACAAGCTTTAAGGCTTAGGCTTACGGAAAAATAGGGCTATGGGTTTTTGATCGACTATTGCTAAGCATAAAAGGGATAGTTTTTCGGAATGATTTATGTTTAACATTCCGTATCAAAGATGGTCTTGCTTGTCTCATTAAGCGTGCCGTAACATGTTCTTATGGACATGGTGAAGAGGCATGAATTAACCTCAACATAACACTAAATCCCGTAAATAAGGCGGTGCAGTTCCTCAATTGAACGATCCGTAAGAAATCGGGAGAAAACAAATTCCTCGCCTAGCAGACGATTTCGCTCAGCTGAGCTTAATCGTAAGAATGGCGTGGTACAATTAATGTTGTTTTATTGGTTTTCATCAATATCGCACTTTATTCTCGATAATTATGCGGGTTCTCATCATTGGACGTTGACAAAAGCTGCAGTGCAGCGGTTATTGAAATAGCAGTGTTAGTCTGAAATTTAAGTTCACACTTACACATTATTATCGTGATTCCTACTCCATCCGAGCAGTGCGTCTTACCACAAAATATTGATCAAAAATGCTTAAAATTAAGAAATATGACATTACTCAATCTTCCTAGTCTTCAGGGCTTCTTGATCTTCCACTCCTTCGGCGGCGGCACCGGCAGCGGTTTCACTTCGCTGTTGATGGAGCGCCTGTCGGTCGACTACGGCAAGAAGTCGAAGCTCGAGTTCAGCATCTACCCCGCGCCCCAGGTCTCCACCGCCGTCGTCGAACCCTACAACTCCATCCTCACCACCCACACCACTCTCGAACACTCTGACTGCGCCTTCATGGTCGACAACGAGGCCATCTATGATATCTGCCGGCGCAACCTCGATGTTGAACGCCCCAGCTACACCAATCTCAACCGACTTATTTCTCAGGTACTTTTTGGTTTGATATGAATTATGAGTGTCGCATAGTTGAAATGACAAAGAAAACTAGTCATTAGTGATTTTCTGCAATGTTTTTAGCGATGTAATAGCAATTTTTTCTCTGCGATGGAATAATGGTTTAATTTTTAGGTCGTTTCATCGATTACGGCATCGCTGCGATTCGACGGCGCCCTCAACGTCGACCTTACCGAGTTCCAGGTGAGAATTTCTTGCAGTTGATGTTTGTTTATTGTCTATAATTTGTTTTGTTACAATTAAGAAGAATACTTGGAATTATTATCGAATCGTTTTGCAGACCAACTTGGTGCCTTACCCGCGCATTCACTTCCCCCTGGCCACCTATTCTCCGGTTATCTCCGCCGAGAAGGCCTACCACGAGACGCTCAGCGTTGGCGACATCACCAACATGTGCTTCGAGCCCGCCAACCAGATGGTCAAGGTAGGAACGTTCGCTTTGATTGGCTACTCTTGACCATACGCTTACACGGTTTGTCTTTGCAGTGCGACCCTCGCCACGGCAAGTACATGGCCGTCTGTTTGCTGTACCGTGGTGACGTCGTCCCCAAGGACGTGAACGCCGCCATCGCCAGCATCAAGACGAAGCGCTCCATCCAGTTTGTCGACTGGTGCCCCACCGGCTTCAAGGTGTGTATCATCATTGTGTTTCATTTCCACTTTAATTAAGACATTTTCCAAATCAAAACGGAGGTTATCCGTATTAACTTGACCATACAATATCGCTTTTAATTTGCAAAGTGTCCTGTTTGGTTTGGAAAATATCCCTATTAAAGTGGAAATGGTCTATCATTTTTATGATATTGCGTCAATCCCAAATAGTAATACGCTGATGACATCTTGTCTGTCAGTGTAGTCTCCTTGGGTAGAGAATAGCTTGACGCACTTAGAGAGTCTAGTCCACTTTATCGAGGGACTAGATTTTAATTGTGCGCCTACACTCATACTTGATTATACGAGCTTTGTTAGTTAGCCAAGAGATAGGACCGGTTCCATAATCGTGTCCTAAGTCATTCTTAAGTTATGCATTACTTAAGCCCATTATGAAGCATAGCGCTGAGTATCGCTATGAATTACCTAACTTTAGGACACGATTATGGAACCGGTCCATTGAATCTGTTTTTTTAGCAATTTTGGTTAATAAATAGTTTTTCCTTCTGAATAACATTGATGAATGTGCAGGTCGGTATCAACTACCAGCCGCCGACTGTGGTGCCTGGTGGCGATTTGGCCAAAGTTCCCCGCGCCGTCTGCATGCTGTCGAACACGACCGCCATCGCTGAAGCGTGGGCCCGTCTCGACCACAAGTTCGACCTTATGTACGCTAAGCGTGCCTTCGTTCACTGGTATGTCTTGTTTTGTTCTATACTTTTGTAATTTTTGATCTTGGGTAGTCAGGATGGCGACAGATAATTGACCGGTTCTATAAGCGTTTCCTGAAGTTATGCATTACTTCAGTCCATTATGAGGCATAGCGCTGAATATCGCTATGAATTGCTTAACTTAAGAATGACTTAGGAAACGATTACGGAACCGGCCCAATGTCGTTTCCAGACCTGAAATCGCCATTAATAGCCGAAACAAAATTACTTTTGAGATTTTATAAACTAGTTGTGAGCTAGTTTTATCATGTTAATAATAGTTTTATCATGTTTGGAAAACAATTGGGCCTAAATTTCGATATCTTGAAATCATTAAAATATTGAATTTGTTGCGAGTACTGCTAATCAGAATATTGTTTTCAGGTACGTCGGTGAAGGCATGGAAGAGGGTGAATTCTCAGAGGCGCGCGAGGACTTGGCCGCCCTCGAGAAGGATTACGAAGAGGTCGGCGTCGACTCGGTCGAGGGCGACGGTGCCGCCGAAGGAGAGGAATATTAGAGGAGCTCCAGCTGATGATGATGATAACCTATCACCGGTCTTCCTTTGATCACATACTATGCACTTGTGCTTAGGGTCCGTTTCTTCTGGCTATGTATTATTCTCTCACCACCACCGGGCTTCCCAATGCGTTCCACGCGTTTATTTTGTGGATCGTTCGTTTTCCATTCACCATCGGGCCTCGTTTTCATTCGACTACATCTTCTGTGTGTATTCTCAATTGTTTGTCTCGGCTTTTCTCTACTGCGAACTGAAAATAAATCTGCAGCGACCGACCTGGATTTTTCAAACGCGCGCAAGCATGTCGTCGCTTTTCGGTTGCATCCTGAGCTCTGTTTCATGGAACTGTTGTCATTGTTGCTAGAACGATTGAGTTGAGTGCAATGATTGGTCATTTGCGAAGAATCGTTTTCGCAACTGATGATGCCAACAGTTTCATGAAATAGGCTCGTGATATGGAGAACAGCAATACTTGAGTGTGGTCGCATACGGGACAGAATAGCGACTAAATCGCATTTATTTTGAGAACTATTGTGATGAACACGAGGAGATAGATCGTCGCGATGATTGTGCTTCTTTTGACGGCGGCCTTCTTTCAAAGAGGCAAGTAGTCAGTGCATCATATCTGAGCATTGTATGATCAATGAATAGTGCAAATGACGGCCGCGTGCAGCATGCAACTGGAACTAAGATGAGGATGTTTTTCGGTATCAGTCCTCCGACTTCTGAATTAGTTTTGTGGCTTCGCCCAAGGGTTGGCACGGTGTAGCCCATATTTCGCGCAATGTTAACTACTGGAATGAGAGAACAGATTTGAAAGGAAGCAGAAGTGATGCCGCAAATCAGCACCACCTTTAAGCAGTCACCATGTCACATCGATGTATCAATTGTTGCACTCACATTTGATTTAGAACATGTGGAAGCGATCATTGCCTATGAGCGACGCTTTTCTCGCGCATGACATTGACCTATTACCGTATTAACATCGAATATAATCACTTCAGTTCTATGAAATAGTCCAAAAAAGCAATTCCACAATCGCAGACAACAGTATCGCATAATAAATTCCGCAATTGTATGAACCAACCGAGCCGTATTATGCTCCACAAATACGTCTGCATAAAATAGTGAAATTTTCAAACACAAGTACCTGGGGGACCGGCCTAAATCACCGGTAGCAGCAAAATGTCGGTATAAACGGATTTTACTGTAATTGAGAAGTATCAACATTCGCCGTTTCTTTAGGCATCGCGGATATTATCACGCTGATCGCCGTGGGGCGGAACGCTTCGTGCAGCGCTCCGAGCGACCCGAGGAACGGCTACGCCAGCTTTCATCCATTTCCACGAGTCGGTAACGAGTCGCATTGGTGCAGCGAGACCAAAGTCGTGGACCTTCCCAGGGCTGAGCGCATTTCATCTCCTCTGATTGAGAGAATCGAAGGTTCGTTGAAGACAGAGGCGTAGTTTTGATGGGCACGGAAGGGGTTACATTCTTTCTCCAATAGGTCTGTAGCTTTTTTCTTCAATCTGAGAGAGGGTAAAAAAGTACTTAATGAAGCATTTAATAAAATTGCTGCTATCCTTTTTAGTTAAGCACCGCATAAATGGGGTTGGAAATCAGTACTCAGTTCTGCGCGCGGAGCATATCCTTCTGACTCTCAGATGTGCCCCGCGTATTTGGAGATTCTTAATAAATATTAATCCATAACCTATATTCTTCATTTTCTCATTTTTAATTAACATAATTAGAGTTTTAATCTAAGCTAGGCGCCTAGTCGATTAATTTAGGGGTGCTCAGAATAAAAGTAGCGAGAAGAATTACAGACCGTCTGAAGGAACAAAGGGGCGAGTACTCGTGCGCGGCATTGTCCTTCCGTAGTCTGCCGACGTTCGTATGGATCGAGACGGATCCGAGAGAAATTAAAACTCTCAGCGTCTTCTCGGGTTGTAGCTTTCCTTATGACTGTCTCGACTCTCTCGCCGTTGTCAATCGGTCTCACTGGAAGATCGTCCCGAGCACCTTTGTCGAACACGACCACCAACCCGTCCAAGGTCGCTTTTGGCTCACCAATACCCGCCTCCTCCCCCAGGCCATCAATGCCGCCAAGTACTACCACTGCGTTGTCGACCGCAAGGAAATGTGCTCCCAGAATCCGCTCGCCGTCGATGCTAGTAAGAGATGGCGTTTGCTTGTTTGATTACTGAATTTTCTCGAATATAAGCCCCCCCCCCCCCACTGGGCCTGTTTTGTAAAACTAAATTTCGTCAACTCTATACTGAATTTTGTCGCGGACGCATCCGATCTCATCCGCTTTGCATATATTTTTTAATAAAATAAAATAAATTGAATGCAAAAGTGATGAAATTGAATAGAATGTAACGAAAATGCATCAAAATGCGTTACTTTATTCCTTTTCGTCGCTTTTCCATTCAAGTTACATTTACATCTGCGCTCACTTACACCATCTTTCTTCAATTTAGTCACATTCTGTTCAGTACAATATTAACAAGCCCTACTATTTGAACCACTGCAGATCGGCCACTGCGTCGTCCATCGATGACCACGGGTACGTGCGAACCGCGCAACCGAACAATCTGCGCGCAGCGTATTATGGGGAACAAGACCGACGACTTTTGCCCGAGTCTGAGCAGCGTGCAGCCGGTCATGAACGACTCGGCCACCTACGGCTGTCGCCAACGAGTCGCCGACCTCATTTGTCGCTTTCTGTTCAATCACGATCTGAATAGGTACGGTATCAGTTGGAGTTTGTGATAAGTGTTATGTAAATTTGTGTATGACGAAAATTGCTGGTTACTCATTAAGTGGAAAGTGCGAATGACTGGATGTTGCCTTAGGGCGCGGCCAGATAGGTGGGCTATATTTTTATGCCTCTCCTGATTTCTTGCTAAAATGAGCCCGAAAAGTGCGCCATCTGGGGATTCGACCTCAAGTTTTTCACAATCCGGCACTCAGGAAAAGGTACAAACCTCGCAGTTTTTCTAAATTTTCAATATTCCAGTCCCTTGAATGTAAAATTACTAAATGAGTAATTTTATTACTAATGCGATAAAGCGTTTTCAGGGAGACATGCTACCTGGACAAGTTGACAGCATGCGAAGTGTCGTGGAAGATTCTGGATGAAAAATATCACACATTGTGGTTCTGGCCGCGATGCGACGACTTGCCGAGTAGTCGTTCAGTAAAAGGTATTGTCTTCTCACTCAGATAGCACTCCAATAACATTTGCTGTTTCAGTCGTCGTGACTAGTCAGAATAGGACCGTACACCATCGTCCTTGCCAGCCCTGGCGTTCGCAGGTTTCCATTTTTTCTTGTAGAAAAAGTTTCATTTTCAAAAAATAATTCTCAATGCTTCCTCCAGATCGTTCATTCGTGCCGTGATTAGCATATCAGATAATAAGAAGCTGGTTAAAACTACTGACTAGGTTTTATTTACGAAAATCTTTGTGACTTTTATTCCTAACATTTGCTCATTAATTTCAAGTATCGTTTCTAAGGTATTAAACTATCCTTTCAGTGTCCGATTGAGCACAACTTTCTGCCGCAAATCTATCCCATTCTGACGAATGTGGTGGATCGTTGCGTGAGCATCAATCGATATCCGGCCGTCTGCATCGATTCGATGGCGACAATCGACTGGCGCTCATCGCGTTGGTCGAACAAGATGGACCGATGTCCGGCGGACGGTGGAATCATAACACGCAGTCCATTCCCGCGGAACGGTGCGAAAACCTCATACCTCGTACTTCTTTCCACCATTTTCACTTTAATAAAGACACTTTTCATACCCAAAAGCACATTTTCCTTGTCAAATCAATATGAAAAAATCGTCTTTGATTTGAAAAGTGTCCATATCAAAGTGAAAATGGATTAAAATTGGCACCACTTCATAATTCTCCACAAGAAAAGCAATATTTATTGTAGTATCTCCGAGATGGTTGGAGATAAACAATATATGAGGGTGTTTATTAGTCCAGACGAGGAATAGACACAGAGGAACAATAGGTAGACAAGGTGACCATTAACGGAATGAGGTGCATATATGTATGATCGTAAGTGACGTAGTAGCGCAACACGTGGTGAGTACTTAATTTATAATATACGGTACTTGGCGGATATGCGAATATCCTACATTTAGCTTGCTACGGAACTTCATATTTTCAGAGACACATGTGCAAGAGAAAGAGGTTTCTCCATCGGCGTCATCTTCATGGGCGATTTGGCTGCTCGTCTGCGCGGTGATCGGTTTGGTGACTATTCTGCTGTTGAAGACGTGTGCGAGGAAGCCGAAGGCGGCGATCGAGTTGGCCGCGCCCGCCAGCGGCGACTCCCGTCCCTTGGACGACCGTCATTGGTTGCGACGCAACGACTTGTACTACCTCACTCGATCCGGCGAGTACGGCGGTGCGGCCGTCGACGCCCCGCTCGATCTCATCCGACCTCTCGCCGCCGGCCACCATGGAACCGTCTATCTCGGACGACTCGAGGTAGCTTTCTTTGCGCGAGTTTTTCGAGGGGGGTACTATTCTTGGAATGGCTGTAGAATGATGAGCGAGACTCTTCCTGTGTTTTGAAAGTGAGATCTCGAGTGATGGCAAGCAGCTAGAATAACTAGCGAAAAATATTTCAAGATTTAGCAAATATGATAAACAGTCGAACGTATTCCCTGCATACGCGCAATATTTTCGTTCAGTGATGACACAGCCTTATGATCGTACCTTTGGACTGGCTTCAAAATACCTGGAACTCGGATCACTGTTAGCTGAAAGGAATATACCGTATAGTGTTCAGTCTCATATGAAAGCTAGGCGCGAATCATGTCAGTTTATATAGTGATTAATTTAGCGCTAAGCAGCTTGTTATAATTAACAGGAAAAAAGGTAGATTCCTTTAAGCTACGGGTGACTTGAGTTCTCCTTGAACTCTCCATGTCCCACTGCGTGTCATCGTCATTCTGAGAACAAAACAATCGCTGACTTCAGGGTGAACACGTCGCTGTGAAAGTTTTGAAACGAGCGGACGGCGACGACGGCGCGTACGCCATGTTCGCGCATGAAGGATGGGCGCTAGGACAGATTGGCGTTCACGAGCACATCGTCAAACTGCTCGCCGTTCGCAGCGATCCCGTCGACTGTCTCGTTCTTGAGTTCATGCCTTGCTGCGATTTGAAAAACATGCTACGGTAAGTATTATATTTATAGTTATTCAATAGGTATTAGGGATAGGTGCTTTTGGGTTCAAGGAGATGTGTTTATTTAGCGACCAACATTCTAACAATTCATTAATACGAGAGAACGGTCGGAACGTAACAGTTCAATGGGCGAACAGAGAACCAAGGACTGTTCAAATGAGTCTTTGCCGATCACTGTGACTGCACGACGTTACGGAAGTAAAGACATTTTATAACAATTTCAGTTATTGCAACAACGAAACAATCGATGGTTTGGATGCGGTTCGGTACGATAGATCTTCGCTGAGCGTCTTCGACTTGTTTAGCATTATGATTCAGGTAATTTTCGCCTTTATTAATGCTTGCTGATTGGTCAATATATAGGCACTGAACGGTGCGGCGTTCATCGCGGAGCAGGGCTGGATCCATCGCGACTTGGCGGCGAGGAACTGTCTGGTGGGGCGTGGGTTGGTGGTGAAGATTGGCGATTTTGGTCTCTGCCGACGAGCGAACGCGGCGGGCTGTTTTCTGGCGGAATCATCCGGTGAGGTGGCAGTTAGATGGGCGGCGCCGGAAGTTCTGCTGGATCGTCGCTACTCATTCGCCAGCGACGTCTGGGCAGCCGCCGTTCTTGTCTGGGAGATTTTCACCATGGGCCAGATGCCCTTCTATGGACTAAGCGCTTCCGAGGTGTCTGACGTCGTCTTGAGGGGCCAACGACTCAACAAACCTGATCTCTGCCCTGATCGCGTCTGGTCGCTCGTCACCGACTGCTTTGCCGCCAATGAACAGCTGCGTCCGACGCTTCCGCGATTGATTCAATCGCTGCTTTGAATGTTTTTGGGTCCTACCGCGCACTTGACCCTATGTTTATCTTTATCAATCCCTACTCGTTTATATATGAATTATCCGCTGGTTGCTACGTTGATAGTTTTCGGGTCCCACCACGTACTTGAGTTCATGTTTATCATATCGATGCTTATCTCTTTATAGTTGAATTATTCGCTCTGTTTTGGATATTCTTAGGTCCCATCACATACATTTGCTACTATGTATATCGTATAGATCCTTTCTCGTTTGTAGTTGAATTTTATTGTTGAACGTTTTTCTGTGATCTCTTTGATCACTGTTGGAGAGTTCGGCTCGTTCATGTTCATACGTAACCACAATTTGTCTGTTAAAGGTCTCAGTTTCTACTCACACAGTTGTTCATTTGTCTTGTACCGATCTCGTAGTGTTTCTATACCAATTATGACCCTGTTTATAGTTGAATTTTATTGTTGAACGTTTCTCTGTGATCTCTTTGACCGCTGTTGGAGAGTTTGGCTGGCTCATGTCAATAAGTAACCATGATTCAGTGCGCTGAGCGAATCGCTTGATTGCCAAAAATTGTTTCTCTGATCGTATCGATTCCATATCCTTTGATTTTGATTGTTGAGCGTTTTCTGTGATCTCTTTGAGCTTCATTGGCGAGTTCGGCTGGTTCATGTTGATAAATAACCACAATTTGATATAATGATCGCTTTAGTGTCGAAAATTTTGTTACAGTCATAGTTAGTGGCAACAGCGCCCCTTGTGACACTTGAGTCCATTCTCTAAAAAATGCTCGTGTGCTCGTGTTTATGTCGATCAACTGAGTCTTGAATTTAACGGAAATTTGCTAGGAATTGTGTTTCGGCTTCATGAATGCTTGTAGTAATACATAGCCACTGACGATCGTGTAACTTTTCGAAAGCTCCCCTATCTTCAAAGAGACCCACCTCCCGTGTACTGAGCAGAGCGCGCGATGAAAGCTTGTATATTTTGTATCTCTATTTAGTATGTAATTGAGTGATCAAAAAATGAAAATCGTTTCTTTGAGAAAACCTCAGATGCTCCGTTGCGCTAGAAGGTACATACCAATCTTGCACAAAAATGTAATCGATACTCCTGCGATAGGCGGAGATAACGGAGTGAAAGCTGTCCTATAATGATTAATAATCACCTGAGAAATTCCATCAAATACATATGACTTTGGCACTGCACCTTGTTTCTGTAGTGATGCTCGCTTTCCATAGCGTAGTATGCTGCAAAACACGCTTCACCCGTGCAATGTCGTCTACCTATTTATATGTAACTTCTGGTCTTTGTCAGCGCTGTTAGTCGCTGCGTCTGAACAGTATGACATGTAGTTATTCAAAGACAGGTACTCACAAAAATATAAAATACAGCCGTTCGTTGGAATGAAGCATTATCAGTGTCATCTTTTTCTCTGTACGCTTTCCCACGCGATGGCGCACAGCGATCACATAGAGCAAAGATAAATATCAGTAAGCAGACGACAGCTGTACAGCATTATGCAGAACAATATACAGCTGAAAGTGAGCGATACTGCGTGAGCAATGTTCAGCGCAAAAGCTGTTTCCATATTTGTCCTTCTGTGCCTTTGTCAAACTTCGAAAACAGATGACGGTATCATTTTTATCACATAATGAATTAATATATTCTTTTCTAATAACGTGGGACTACGGGAATCCCAGCCGGGGACCGTTGTTTGATGGTTACATAAACGATTATTATCAGCTGAATTTATAGTGAGTAGCTTTCATTGGAATGGCTCCGAATTCGTTATACTGTCTCCTAAGTTTTTAAAATGAATCAGTAGAGCTGATCGTGGGTGTTTGGGCCGTGCTCATTGCATGAGAAGATGTTTAAAGATGAATTTGGGTGGGGCTAAAACAGAGGTGGGTACCAGTCGGGCGTCTGGAAGCTATGCCCTCTCCATATCCACTCGCTCCCCTCCGAGTGCGAATATCATGACAAGGCGATCAAATGGTAGAATTCTTGCATTAGTTCCGCTCCAATAAATGGTACAGCCAGACTTTCTTAAATGAGGGGAGATACCGAATGAGAACGTTTATTGTCTTTTTTTTTATGGAGTTATGACATCTACCCCTTTAATATATAACGCTTATCTCTCTAATTGCTTGTATCTTTTGTTTAACTCATCTGACTATTTAGTTGCTATTTCACTCCAAACATTGCATTCTATGAAATAACTTTCAGTTTCCACACCGCATCTATGTCAACCACAAAGCAACAAATGCTTCACTGTGATCCTCGAGCAGAAGCTAAATTGGAATGACGCAGAAAAGTATTGTGAGAAGAACCTTCCAAACGGGCATTTGGCATCAATTCACAGTGCATTTGATGGAGCAATCATTTGTAAGTAAACCGTGTATTGGAATAATAGTGTGCGGCAATCAGAAAATATCAACTTTTACTCATCATAAGTAGTGTAATTCTTTTCAAAGGATTTTGTTTTCATCTAAATAGCGCTTCATAATCGAAATAGGATATTTTTGTATCGAAGGTATCTTAAAGAGCGGCGCCCGGAGCAGATATCAAACTTTCTTTTGTATCATTCTTAATTTATGAGTGTGGGGGTGCATATTGGAATTAAATCTTTCAACATGTCGAATCCAGTTTGAGTGCCCATAACTAGGATGTATAAGAATATTTCAATATGTAAGGAAGATGATAGTGTTATTGGAGAACTGACGTTTTGGTGGCCTCTTTCGAAAAATTGCAGGATTCTTTCTCCCAGACTTTGATCCAAACTGACCTCTGCGTTAACATACTCCACTTCCTCAACCCCAGGAAATGAGCGATTGTGATTGAAATGAAATATAAATGAAATGATAAATTTCGTAGAGTAAAATTCACACCTCCAAGGTCAAATAACCTGATCTGATTTCTCTTAGCCACAGCTTCTGATAAAATATACTAGGTAAAGGAATTCTTGGAATTAATTATTGATGATCATGTGTTTCCTTGTATTTATGATTACAGTCCCCTCACTCAGGGTTGCCATTTTCACTTAAATTTAAGAATTCGTCTTAAATTTTGGTGCTCTGTCTTAAATCTTATAAGACACAAACAATTTTAAGACAAAAAAGCGGCAGGCAAACGTGTAATTTTTTGTCATCCGTTGAAAATTTACAGTTGTCTTGTCATTTTTTCTCTTTCTTGGAGATCAGATGTTACCACTAAAGCCTATTCTACTTTTTCATTAAGAAAAGAAATTTCGAAAAATTCGCAGAAACGATGAGATATCCTTGTCTTAAATTTTGTCCTAAATTGGAAGCGTTTGTCTTAAAAAATTCTTAAATTTCAAAAAATTTGTCTTAAAAATTGATTTTTGACTTGGCAACCC
Source organism: Plectus sambesii (assembly GCA_002796945.1). Lineage (NCBI taxonomy): Eukaryota > Metazoa > Nematoda > Chromadorea > Plectida > Plectidae > Plectus > Plectus sambesii. The sequence continues at coordinate 22,932 of NIUQ01000167.1, read as the reverse complement.
TGCCCTCACTTGGGCGCCACGCCCATTTGCCTTCATTAGCTTCTCAGATCTCTGCATGATTCTCGTGGAGTTTATTTTTCTCGACGATATGAAACGCACAGATATAATGAAGCAGTTATAGTACATTAACAGGACTTTGTAGTATCGAGGACTAGGAATAGAACGAAAGCTCATTCTTAAGTGGTATCGCTTTTAAGATTCAACACAATTGCACTTTTGTTACCATCCTCTTTGTGACTCCGCAATATAATTTCAGCTTCTTGGCTTTCTTTACTGAGCACAAATCCATGGTTTGGAGCCCTTCAAATTGGAGCACTTCCATTTCAATATTCTGATTCAACTTCAATGGATTATACAAACTGGACACCTGGACAACCGACTCTTCCCTGCGCCCAAATGTGTCGTATTACAGGAAACAATGCGGGTATCCAATGTCAACAAGGGAAATGGCAAACCGCTGACTGCGATACATCTGCCCAATTCATATGTAAATAAACAGATTCAGAAAATTTAGAATTTGGCCAAAAATTGCTTAAATTTTATTTACAATTTTCAGTTTATTAAATAGTAATAAATTTTTCAAATTCTTATCGAAAATGAAAAATTTCTTCAGAATTACCTTTTAATTTCTGACTTCATTAGATTATCTGTGCGATGGCCGAAACCTGTGAATGTTAAAAATTAAAGATATGCCGCACATGGAAACCGGGTATCCCTTTATCACTTCACTCTATGATAATTTTATGTTGCGTTTGCATTTGAATATCAAATCAGATAGAAGGTTGAAAGGCTCCGGCAAACGAGAACAGTTATGATTGCAGGAGAACAAAGTTGAACTTTAGCAACCTCCAATATAAATAACTTCTTTTCAGGCGAATACGGAAACTACTCCACCAGTCCAGCGCCTACAGGTCAGAACAAAATGTTTCTTGCTTACAACTTTTAGAGACTTGGTGTACTAAAAATTGTTCAAAGCGTAAAATATTACAGCATATTGCAGTTGTCCAGCGATCTTGCAATCAAAATAATGGCAAATGCTTTGCACTAGTTATCGGCTCGCTTTCGTGGACAGAGGCCGAACGATATTGCGAAAGTCAAGTTCAAAATGGAACCATTGGCTCCTTGGCATCAATAACGGAAATTTCCGATGCGAACATAATAGGTTCGGTTTCAGTTTTAATTGGCACGTGCGGAAATTAAAAAGTATTGAGCTCAGTTCTAAGTGTGCATCACAGTCCCTCATTCTTTCAGTCTCTCTGTTCAGCAAAATAGTCTAAAAACAATTTACTTAGGAATTGTTGCATAGGACATTTAACCCAGCTGTCTAAGAGTATATTAATAACTGATCAAAAGTCACCAGCGCAACGCTCAACTCGTTGATTCGATTGTTTTCGAGTCATGAGGCTCCCTCGACTATTTGAAATTTTCATAATCCTCCAGTTTCTCTCTTCCTCAGTCTACTTTAAGAAACACTAATTTTTTTTGGCTTGACAATACAAAAAGTCTGTTACTTGCACAAGTTTATTTGGCCCTGAGATTTCTTTGTATTCCTTCGTAATTGCTCTACGTGGATATCACTTTATTTGATATCATTTGATATTTGATCATTAGCTGTCTTGCGGTATTATATCGTCTCTTATGAAGTATTTTCTATAGCCGAATATTTGCTCTCTTGACCAATTAAAATTTGCAGCCACACTGCTGCAGCATCCAAGCGTTAACAGCAATCTTTGGATCGGAGCCTTTGCTTATCACGGCGCATTGTTTCAATGGACCGATGAGAGTACTTTCGCATACACAAATTGGGCACCAGGTCAACCACCACCTCATCCAGACGGCTGCGTTCAAGTATGTCAGAAAACTGATTCGACCTGCACTCAAGGAAAATGGACTGTTGTTCCTTGCGAATCTACACAATCGTTCATCTGTAAGTATTATATAAAATGATAATATCGGGCCTTTAGCAGGATAATTTTTTAAAAGTGTTCATTTTACCCTTCTTTTTTCAGTAAAAAAATAAGTTTTTTGCATCATTTCCTTTATTCTGAAACCAATAATCAGAGAGAAATAATGCACTCCAGCGATTTGACTTATTCCTTCCTAAACTAAGTTAACAGTTTCACTTTAAAAAAATATCGGATGGACAATGCATATAGTTTTTTCTGTGTCAAAATTGAAGTTAGATAATTGATGACGATGAAGAGTGATGGTTTATGCGAATGCGTCGCGCATAATATTTCGCAACATACAAATGTTTATTACAACTTAAATTTATGACATGCCCATTTGGATGTGCGACTACTGTCAGCTGCTCTTCGCGCACTGGCCGGACTACCTCTTATTTTTTATCATTAAGTGCAAGGATACTAAAGAGACTGAAAGGATAGCTCACTCTGTACTATCCGCAATAGCCTTGAGCGGGATCATAATTTCGATTTATATGGCACTAATCGACAGCAGAGTAATTGCAGGCGATAATTTGATCTACACTGGAAAAGATTGTCATGAATTACACCAGAAATATGGCGGTCTTCCAAGCGGAGTGTATAAGCTTAATCCACCGGGTTTACCAGCTTTCAGCGCGTACTGTGATATGGAAACCGATGGTGGGGGCTGGACCGTATTTCAGAGGTATTTACTAAAATTACTGTCGCGAAGGCGATTAACATAGCTTGTGATAAATGTTCGCTTTAACGCTTTAACGCTTTTTCCCCGCCGCCAAGCCGCGTATAAATCACTATGTGAGAACGCGGTAACGGGAAAACAGCTTGCCTCGCACCACATGATCGCGGCGGTGTTTTTTACAGGTTACGCGATGCAACAGCTTAACACAAAGGCTTTAACACACAGACTGTGGTGCTTTTCTTAGTCCGCTATCTTTAAACCCTCAAGGAGCTCAGTGTGCTAAGGAGCTCCTGTATAAAAGAAGCCCCCTCACGTTTAACGTCACTTACTTGTAACCCTCTAGTGAGAGCTAGCCGTAACCACTAGATCCGTTCGCCTAACTACGAATTGTATAAGCGTGTCCCCACCATAAGCAACGAGAATAAAAGATATTTGTGAACGAAGAGAGAACGTCACAACAATTACTTCATTAATACTCGACATGTGCCTGTATTTTTGCAGTAGCGGCAGATTTTAGTGTTGATTTTGGATGACGGTTATAAAATTCTCTAAGTATTCGGCGGAAATGATGTCTCTTATGCGTACAGTTTTTCATTTTATTTCAAACCGGGCTGTTTGATTCAAGTTCTGCTCCGAAATGATTAAATTTTCTCTGCGTCTATCGCTGTATTTGCCCCTCAATAGTGAAATCGTCATAATAAATGTTACTTGACTTAGACGCGTTGATGGTAACTACTCTTTCTACGATAAGTTATGGAAAGATTACAAAACTGGATTCAACAATGGATTGGAGAGCAATTTATGGCTTGGAAATGATATTATACACGTTCTGACTACCAAGGACGCGAATGTTGAGTTGCGAATTGACCTTTTGGGCGATCGAAAGCCAAATTCACCCTATCCAAATGGATACTGGTGGGAAAAGCGTACTAACTTCTTCGTAAGTTATATCTTGCTTAAATATCATAACAGATCTAAAAATTATATGTCTCTTTTGCATTTATTGAAAGGTAGCTCAAATATGAAGTGGACTTTTTCACATATTAACAGAAATATTACTTTGCGATGCACTTATCCTGCTTTTAAAAGTTTCCTCTGTAACGTTCCTGCACTTATGTTATCGATTTGACAACGTCCTGATACCGCTTGTGTAGCCTTCTTTGTGCTATTGGCGACGCCTCCTAAAGAAATTTTACTTGAGCGCCCTATCGCTCTTGAACTTGATTCCATTCCGATATTCTTTGAGTGGTTGGAAACGACCTATAGTTTCGGTTTCTTTGCGTCTGATTTTTATCACTGCAGGTTACTTTTAGTACCTCTGTGAAATTAAATATGAGAATGATGAAAAGTTCAGGTAGCATATACTGACGTGAAATTTTGCAACCTACTCGATATACCCTATACAGACGATATAAGGACGTTTGTACTACACCTATGGGAGATTTTTTTCAGCATAAAAAAGGATCAGGTAAAAAATAGGGCTCTTATGTGATTGCAAAGTGAATATTGTGTAAATGTGAAAAAATCAAACAATCCAGACCTTTTTTGAATCACTCTTTGTCTACAGTGTAGACAGGAATTATTGGTATGGGGAACGGTATTACCGACGATCCCATCCAATCATTGTAATGTATACTGCCTGTATAGTACGATGTGATTTTACGATAGCAGCGCGCATTTGCGGCATGTCGCACACTCAATTTTACGCAGTGCGCATATAAATTGTTTTAAGCATTCGGAAAGAGTGTTTGTTGAAGGAATTCAATTCATTGGCAGTTAATTTTCATGCCGATTAGGAGCATGTCTTAATTTCTCGTACATTTTCTTTCCCAAATTTTATGCTCAATGAAATCAGGATTATCTGTCGGTCAAACAATGCGCTGACGATTGCTGTAGTAAGAAAATAGTCGAAGGCACGGAAATTCGAAACTTACAACAACTCATTCGTTAATAGTAAGGCGGTTCAAGCTACCAATCATTACGTTCTGCCATTTGACCAGTTGCTTATGATTCTATGTACGACAAATAAATCATACAATACGATAGGTGACCTAAAGCTGATCATCGAAATCAAAAAATCTCGACATTTAGCATCCTGGATATAATTTACCTTGATATTTATATGCTGAATAATTTGATAGGACTTGATATTTGTTTGCAACAGAATGGAAATGATCTCTTTGAAATTTTCGTATTTGCTATTCTGATTCAAAAAACACCAATTGATGCTTGTTCACGAATTTCGCTGATCAACTGTAGCACGCTAAACTTACCACAATACATTGAGTTTACTTTCAGATTGACAATGAAGCAAATTTTTACACTTTACACATATCTTCTTCATACACAGGAAATGCTACAACAGCCCCAAGCGAGAGCATGAACTATATAAATAACTATCCATTTTCGACAATCGATGCAAATCATGGCCCTAATCCTAATTGCGTTTCAGCTAGGCAAATGGGGTAATCATTACAGTCAATTTTTCATGTTTGGCAGAATATAATATGATATGAAATTGCAGTGGATGGTGGCTCGCTTCGTGCGCTTGGGAGGCGCTGAATGGTAAATATATTCCGTGGACTTGGGGGCAAAACTATGGATTATGCTGGTACACAGGCACAAACTATATTAATCCGAAGCAATCTCGTATGATGCTGCGAAATGTACTGTTGTAAAGCTTTGCGATCCTTGCGTTCATATGTGCATCAATCGACGAGTACTTTGGGGTGATCGTATAACCACAAAATTCGTGAACTAATATTCGCTGGTTTTTGCCAACCATATGAGATATTTCATATAAATGTCATATTATGATTGACATTAGGGCGTTTATGTACAAAATCGCTCATACATTTTCCGATTTTCGTCTAGTCAACCCTGTACAATTTTAATAAACAAATATTTTTGTTAGGGAACTTACCATTTTTTGTTTCTATTCTTTTGTATATCTGCAAGAGCGAATTTAATGAGCTATCGACTGTTAGAATCAGTGATATAATTTGCAAAACAATACAGCGCAAAATAAAGCTTTCAAATGTGTCGTCTTGATATTGATACTGTTGATATGTTACATGGGCTTCTTAATGTCGTTTATTCTTTATAATTTCGCTCGTATATGTGTTCAATTTTCCAAGTTAGTTTATCAATTAGTCCTGAGATCTAATCGAAACTGGATAAAATTTACTCTCTTTTTACAGTGATGTTACTCCTAGATAACTGAAATAGTAGTAGTACAGGGATTTTTTTAAAAAAAGGTTACAATGGTTTTTACTTTTTCGTGTAATATTTCTACGCGTTCGCAAGTATGTGCCATTTCCAACCTCATTAAGGACAATTTCCACTTAAAGAGGACATTTCTAAGTCAAATCAATATGCAAAATGTGCTCTTTGAAGTACAAAGCGTTCTTATAGCAGTCGAAATAGCGTTATTATTCAATTTTATGTCATAGATTTAATGAGAAACCGAGACGTAAAAAGAAGCTGCACCCGGATCGAAGAGAAAGCTGGGGAATCTGGAAAAAGTCTCATATATCCAGGTTTACTTCTGCGAAGTAACAAAGTACATGTGGCGGAGGGTGTATCTCATGCGCTGGCTTGTCACTGAGCGCGTTGGTAGCGTTTCGCAGTAATAAAATACAAGGGGAACTCCAAATCGAAGTTTATTTATGGGAATAATGGACAACTTGTGCGACAGACCGCTCAAAAACAGCAAATTCTATACTGGCAATGGCAATAGTTCTAGCATTTGAGTCCGTTCTCTGCAAATTGCTCATACGCTTGGGTCCCTGTTGATAACTTGAGTAGCTAATTCAAACAGCGTTATTTACATAAAATAGTGTCTACTCCAGAGCGCACTTGCAATGATTTGTCACCACTGATACTCGTGAAACTTTTCAAAAGCCCTCCAATCTCCAGAGAGACCCCCCTCAAACGTATTAAGCAGAGCGCGTCTTGGAAGCATGGATAGTTCCATCTCTGTATTTAGTAAATATGTGATCAAACGGCCAGAAATTTATTAAAATTTCCTAGATGGAATTAGAAATGTTCAGGAGCGCTTGAGAGGATCATGACAATTTTGCCTAGAAATTTAGTCGATATTCGTGCGATAGGTGGGGAAAGCGGAGTAAAAGCTGTCTTATAATGATTAATAATAATCAATTGAGAAATTTCATCAAATGCAGATTACTTTTGCACTGCGACTTGTTCATGTAGCAATGCTCGCTTTCCATTGCACATTATGCTGCAAAACGCGCAACACCCGATTAATTGGTCTACCTATCGATGTGAAACTTCTGGTCTTTATCAGTGTTGCTTGTCGCCGCGTCTGAAGTATACGATGGGTAGATAACTTGTACAATTACTGCAATACAGCCATGGGTTGGAATGAAGAATTATCAGTTTCAACCCTCTTTCTGTATGCTTTTACATGCGGCGACAAAGAAAGCAAATAAGAGCAAAGGGTTACATATTGATAAGCGGGCGACTTTTTACAGCAGTCCAGCATTATGCAATGCAATAGACAGTGAGTGTGACTGTGTGATCAATGTTCAACACAAAAGTTATTTCTGTATTTGTCCTTCTGTGCCTCTGTCAAACTTCGAAAGCGGATGACGGTACCGTTTGTCAGAAAATTAATTACCTTATTCTAGCTTAATAGTAGAGGATTACGGGTATCCGCCAGAGGACCGCTATTTGCAGGATATTTGTATTCACTCAGATTCAGCTTTAATCAAACTCACTTTTATGATCGTCATCGGCGTCCTCTTTATTAGCGCCACTAACGAATGAAAGTAACGTGTAAATGGCTATAAAGTCAAAAGAGATTTCTGTAGAGTATCTGATACAGCTTAAACAATTAAAATTAAACAAACTTGCGTTTACGCCCTAACAAGGAAAGAAAAGTCAGATAGCGTACTGTGGGCTTGCATTGAGATGTCTTCTATTTGAGTGCAAAAGCATGCAATAATAATTCATAAGATCGAAGCTCTAAAGATCAATTGGACTGGTTTCATTTCGCGTACTTTTAGCTAAAATCGTACTTAAAGCCTATCCTTCATCATTGCGTTAAGTACGACTTTAGCTAAAGTAGGCGATATGAAACCAGCCCAATAAGTTTCTACTTCTTGTATTGCTTCTTCTAGATGTTGTCACCTTTCTCTCACAGGAGTATAAGCTAGTTAAAGAACTCTAAAAGCGGCTTTAGGGATGAATATTTTTGATGCACTCTACGTAACGGTTTAGATACTGTAGCCAAACGAAGGCTTCGTCGTCGCCCCGCCCCCTCGCTCTTTATGCAACTGATTGGCGGCATATCTGTTTTCGCTATGCGCATAAATATAGCAAAAACAGATTTAGCGAACCATTAGTTGTTATTCGTATGCATATCGCTTGTCGAAAGCAGATAACAGACGTGAAAATCGCTGTTTTTTGCATAAGGGTCCATCTGTTTTCGCTATATTTATGACAAATATTAGTGCAAAAACAGAAAAAAGAGGCCTTTTTTTTGTTTTCGTCATGCATAAACGATAGATATGCAAATGTCGTAAAGGTACACGCGCAAAGTACACATGTTAAGGAGGATAAAATAATAGTGAAGCAGTGAATGAATAATAAGTAGGGCTGTAACGGGGACGGGGACAAATAAATGCAATATTTAATTAATGAAAATTTTAATGTTTAATAACTAATTGATATGATATAAACTATAATGACTTAAGTATAATTTTAATTAATCAAAATAATAACTATATAGTATAACAACTTTGTGTTTAAATTTTAAAAGGGAGACTCTTCAATGAGTTGTCTTCATTTACACTATACAAACTATCACGAAATAAACAGTGCAAAGACAGCACAAGAACATGAAAGCCTATGATACAGTCCATGAAAGCACAAGCACAACATTAAGAAACATTTGTGAATAAGGAACACGGTAAAGGAACATGAAAAGCGGATATGAATGATAGAAGCAAAGAGAGTAAGGAAAGGTGGAAGTGGATATGCAACATATGAGCATCATCCTTAATACGTAGAATCAATATGTTTAAGATTAAAGTTTGCCAGAATAAGCCCTTCGGCTTTCCTGACGTCAAGGCGGCTGCGCAACTTATCGCCGTACAAGAGGCTTGCGCCACTGAACAGGCGCTCGATCGGGACACTAGTGGGCGGGGCAGACAGATTTTCCGTGTGGTTGGCAAAGGGACGCAATATACGAATGAGCCTATCGATTACATCCCACTTGTGATCGCTGAACGACCAGCTCACTTTCACCGTGGGTTGCTGGCGATACATACGCAATGGGTCGCGCAACTCGCCCAGTCTCGACAGCATGGCAAAGCTCAAATTCCATCGAGTCAGCACATCTTGAATAATTCTCATAGGCTTCTCACGACCGTATCTGCGCTGAAGAGACTCAAAGAGCTTCTGCCCTGTGATCGTATGATGTTATGGAAGTGCGTTGCCACCGAGCGGGCTTCAGACAAGATATCGCGTACGAGCGCCTGCGAGAAGATCGAATCGTTAATAACGAGCTGCAATTTGTGACGAGCCAAACGCGCACTCGATAAGGCGTCGGGTCTTTCGATGCACCCGGTTGTAGCGGCGCTCGTTATCGTTGATGGGCCATGCGATGGGTGGCATCAGCCAGTCACGCAGAGGATACGCCGAATCCCCAAGAATAATGGCGCGGTCGAACGGTTGCCATCCATTGTCGAATCTTCAGCGCAGCACCGAGTTGCGCAGTACGCGCGTGTCGTTTACCGCGCCCGGCCAACGGACCGACGCTGCGTAGAAGCGAAGGTTGGGGCCGCAGACGAACATGGCGTTGATGGAATGGGTGCCGTGGCGATCGATGTATTGGTCTACATATTCGGTCGGCGCCAAGATCTCCACCAGCGTGCCGTCTACTGCACCAGCGACGCACGGCATGTTCGCATAGTGGTGGAAGCGGTTCGCCAAAGTGCCGACAGGGTTTGGCCATTGAATGGTCGTTTGGAAAAGGCGCCGGTTGACGGCGGCAGTGACTCGGTGAACTACTCGACAAACCGATGCTTTGCTCGGGCCATTGGCATCTCCTACTGAGTAGTAAAAGCCGCCTGCAAACAAACCAATGTTAAGTAAAATAAAACGATATATTGGTCAATATTAGCGAAAACTGATACTGTCATAAATACTTTGCGCGCGAGGGCTTCTATTCAAGGGAGTGATATTGGAATAATAAAATATGCATATCATACTGTCTGCACAACGCACGACCAACATTCTTTTCTGTTCAGTAATTAAGAATGAAATTAAACTGAAATTGAAATTAAACGAAAAAGTTCCTTCATATACAAAAGACATGACCTAAATACCCACATCTATAATTACTGTAAAAAATTGACTTACCAAAACAACACCGTCGAAATTAAGAAACAGGCAAGGGCTAGCACGAGATAGAAATAGCCAGCTGCATGTCTGTGGGCGTGCATTTTATCCACCGCCAGTTTAATGGACAACACAAAGAGCGCGGCAAAAATTAAGCCAATGCCCAACCGCAATTTGCAACGCCACTGAAAAAAAGCGAATTTAAGCTGTCAGTTAGAAGTGAAAATCGAATAAATTTACATTTACAGTTTATATTTCCATTTCCATTTTTCACGTAAAAATTTTGGTTTGAATGTCATTTAAAATTTGAATGAGTTATTTGAACGCGCACTATTCTCTGAACATAGCCCCTATTTAACAGGTGTACAATAGCGCTTACGTTCATGTTTAGGCGCAATTCCTCTCCACCGCCGAAAAGCGCAGCCAGCATTCCGTTGACCCTGAAAAGCAAAAAGACATTTTTCAGACAAGGAAGGGATAAAAGATTGTTATCGACTTGTGTAATCCTCAACGAAAAGTCACGATCCGATTCAGCGGGCACTGCATAATAAAGCTTTGCTTTCTGGTAGCAGGTTCATTATGCGATAACAAACACAACATCATTTCAAGACAGACTACAAGGAACGCGTTAGCAGAAAAGTAAGCACGGCTTAACAAATTACGTTATTGTTATAAGAGAATGTTCGAGACCGAAATTATAGGAGTTTTGGGAAGATGTATTGTCAAAATTATTCGATGAGTTAACGAGAAAATGGAAGTTTGGTCTCAACACGAAAAGGTTAGGTGGCGCGAAACTGAACTGTAGTGCTATTGTTCGAGTAAGTACGAATACGTTGCGTCGATTTCCTCAGCGTAGAAAAATCGAATTGTGATCATCAATGTGGCAAAATGATTGTTGGAAGAATGCGCAGGTTTTGATGTATAGTTTTTGGAATTGAACATCGTCCTTTCGAGATATGAAGCAAATGACGAGGAATGTTCACCAGCAAATTTTGTCCCAACCAATAGGTTTCATCAAAAACCCCCTCACGCCAATCTCTGTAGCTCAACATTGCGGTTCTAATGGTGTTTTATTCAACTCCTAACTCGGTTACAGTATCGAGTATTTAGCTTCAATGCATTTGCTCTTTCTACTTTGATGAGAGTTTACTGTATCAATTCTTATGTCACGAGCGCCTGACTACCAGTGGGTGGGTGTAATCGCGATTAACGTGAAGTTTTCATTGGTTCATTCGTCGGTGCTAATGTCTTAGTGCCAGGAATTAATTGAGAACACCAGGTTCCGCAACAAACTGAATTTTCCTTGAAAATTTTCGTTAATTTATTACTGCGCTCCCTGAACGCCTTTCTTAGCTCATCGAATAATTTTGACTTTATGTCACATGATCGCAAGACTCGCTTTTCCACGTACAAATCTTGCCTAACAAGTCCGTTTGCTGCGTTCAAAATTGCCGCCATCTGGAGGTATAATATAGTCGACTCGATATAACGCCACCCCTCGGGACCGGCCCCAGGTGACGTTATATCAAGAGTGGCGTTATATCGAGTTGGCGTTACATCGAGAGTTTTTGGGTCAAAAATCCCACAATATGGCGTTAGATCAAGGTTTTTACCAAAAATAAGCACATTAGAAGACAACGAATCAAATGCAACGATTTTATTTTCACTCAGCTTCGCTTCTTTGGAATGCTCATTAATAAACTCAAATAAGCAGACAAAGAAATTCGAGACATACAAACATTGTCCAAACACTAAAGCGGCCGTTACATAGCTGCAACCATTTTTACAGTATGTAGCAAAAAGAGCGCGGCAAATTTCATTTTCCTCCATGGATTTCATTTATCCATAGTCCAGATATTCAAAAATACCGTAATATTCAATACTTCGCGCAGAGATCGATGCAAAATTCAAAAAAGGTTGCCAGAGTCTCTGCGGCGTGCGATCGGTTTGTTTCGATCGCAAGTTGCACGCCGTAAGCAAAATTACAAGCGTTGGAGCAATATAACGACCGTTGCGTCAAAAACTCTTGACGCAAGCCGCAGCTATGTAATGGCCCCTTAAACACAAGAAAGACGAAGACAAACAAAAAAGAGTGCAGACTGATTTCTGCTTCTGCTTCGATTGCAAAATTAAAATGATTTCGTGTTGGAATTTGCAAGCTAATTTAAAAATTTTAATTCAAATAATTTGTTGAGAGCCATTTTGTTTGAATTTGATTTTTTTGCCAAAAATGGTGAGGTGGCGTTATACCGAAAGACTTTTTCTTCGTTGGGATCAACCCCAAGTGATGCTATATCGAAAGTGGCGTAATATTGAGGTGGCGTTATATCGAGGGTCATTTTACTTTAATTTATTTTGCGGCCAACCAAATCGGGCCCAAGGTGACGTAATATCGAGAGTGACGTTATATCGGGATGTCGTTATATCGAGAGTCGACTGTATTCGGAGTGCATTTGGTCTAGTGAGCGACGAAATGCGACAAAAGACGTGCTGGAATACCGCGATAGGCTGGAACAGATGTTAGAAAAGGATGGCGGTCACACACAGCTGTATAACTCGTGAATGGCTGATTGGAATTAAATATAATTTGGAGGGGAAAATGTCTATTAACTCTTTACAATATGCCCAAGTTTCGTTCAATTTCATTAAAAACTGCATATTTTATTAAAAAAATCGGGGCACCTTCGTGAACGGCCCTGTAGTCGAATTCAGTAACCGTCGACTGGTGTGGGGTCAAGGGAAACTCGACCCAACTGAGATAGGCAGAATACTAACGACAAGAGTGGAATATTCGACGCTTTTTCTTATTTTTCCGGTTACGCCCGTTACCTTTCTTGATTGCCCATGCATCTGTCTACTTGAGAGGGTTCTGCGTGTTCACTGTGAACCTACACTGCATAGGCGTTTATCATTTGAAACATTCCGAAGGAGGCGTTTGAGAGAAGAAATACGGTAGATCCTACGGAACGAGTGCATTCGATGCATTCAAAATTACCGCCGTTCAATGGTCATTCATTGGGTCAATCCCCCGCTGACCGCGTCATCTGCCAAAATCCATTCCCTTGACCTCGGCGGAGGGAGGGAGAGGGAGGAAGGGTCATTCAGTTTGTTGTACGTCGTGCTGTCTATGCCTGCTCGCGTAGCTTGCTCTGTTGCAATGGAAATGCGCGTCACTGATGTGCTGGTTGTTAAAACAAAGACGGAACACATTGTTGGACAAATAAGAAAAAAGTGTTCAGCTTTTAAATGGAAACGATACGAAGGCCTGTTTGCGGTAGTTATTGTGCCGGTTCGTGTTTTCATTGTTCTCGTGTAGGGTGAAAGTTTATGAGCGTTTTTATAACTAAATGTAACACACGGCTTCTAATATGTGAGTGATCAACAGTGTTACAATTAAGTAACAATGTTAACTGGAGCAGATAGAATTATCGATTAACTTTACCCACCAAACAAATAAGTCTCTCCATTCCAGTAAGTAACAAAGGATTCAACTTCGTTGCAACACTGAAAATCAATGCAAATGCTCTTGATGAATATCAGTATTTGTTCATGGATGCAAATTAAGTCGTATCTCAACTGTTGCAATGATGAAGAATTCAGATTTTCCTCTTTAGTTTGAAACCTTTTTGCAATATGCCTTGAAAATAAGGAATTTAAGCACCTGACCAAGAAATTCATGTTTGTTAACATTGTGAATAGATTCGATTTAATCAAGAATTTCGTTACTCGAAACATGATGCGGTGCTTAAAGTAGTGTTTATCTTCTGATGACGAGGAGCGAAGATTAATATTTATCGAATTTCAGAGCGTGCTGCGATCTCTTCAACTGTTCGTAGCGATTGGTTCCTGGACAGCGCTTTCGCGCGTAGAAACGCTCCATGAACCGCCATCAACGCAAGATATTTTAATGAAGGTAAGCGCTTGATACGAATGTATGTTTTTGTTTAATTGAATTAGTGATTGGCGTTCGGTTCAGTATACAGTCAAGCGGTTTCCACTTATCCGGTTTTGGGTTAAAAAACCGGATAAGTGGAAAAATTTTACAAGCCCTAAGTGGACCTTTTGTATTGAATCTTACCCGGATAAGTGAAAATGAGATTACCCCTCCCAAATGTCATTCTAAGTACTGCTTATATCATGTATAGAGTGATAAAATATTGTCAATATTAATCAAAGCGCCTTTCAGCCTTGTTTATCTCGAAGCTTCGTTTTGTGACAAGGAATGTTTTCTACACCGTTCCCACTTTCACAAGGACACTTTGTATGGCATAAAGGACATTTTCCTAGTCATGTTTATATGGAAAAGGTTCTCTTTGATTTGGAAAGCGCTCTCTTTGCTTAGGAAAGTGTCCTTTTTAAGTGGAAACTAATAAAATTTAGCTGTTTTAAGGCTTCGAGTAAAAATCGAGCCAAAATTAGTGCATGTAAGCAAAAACCGCATAAGTGGAAAAAATTTCCTTGCCGGGTCGATTTCCACTTATCCGGTTTTGACTGTAATATAGGGGAAATTTTTTGATCAGTAACGAGCGTTTAGACCGGATACCGTAGGACGCCAAATTTAGCCCATCTTTAGCACGCAGTACGTCAAGGAAAGGCTGTTTTACCGTTACTGAGTGGAAAACTTCCCCTATATTCTTTTGAGTTTTTTGGTATCAGCTTTTCTGCAGCATTTATTATGCATCCATTGCGAGAAACGAATAAACTCTACAATAGCAGTTAACATTTATACCAAGCGCTTCTACCACCGAAGACGTCACATCTTTTCCCCTCTATAATGATCAGCCTTTTATTTTCGCTAGCCCATTTTCTGTATAAATGACTATAGTTCAACAATTTCGAAATTTTTCTAGGAATCAATGTGGCTGCTACCATTGTTGTTCTTACTCAGCATGTACGGACAATTCATCATGAGAAGTATTGAAAGCTACGTGCAGTTTGCAGTCAAAATGTTACTAATACTGCCGTATTATGTTTTACTGGTAAGCGAATTTTTCCATTTAAGATCCGCTTTTTCTAAGCATTGAGTTTGACTTGGCACAGTTGGCAAAAGCGTTCTGATTTTGCTGAAATTTAGTATGCTAAGGTGCTTTAGGGTAGAAATTCCGAAAAGGATGTCTGATTTTTTTACAGAAGTTTTCGCGTTGAGATGCGGCGGGAGATTTATATTGGTGTACTGACAACACAAAATTAGTCAAAATCAATGTTTTTGTATGTATGTATAGGATACCATATTTCTTCCAATAGCCGCCCTGAGCGACAATTGGAAGATTTGCGTTTAACATTTTGAATTTCAAATGTTAACTAAAGATCAGAAAATCAACCGTTTTTGACAAAAGTTACTAAGGATGTAGCTGACACATTAGCATTTATGTTATACAGTCAAAACAGGATAAGTGCACATTTTTTGCAAGCCCCGAGTGCATTTTTTGTATTGAATCATGATCGGATAAGTGCACATGGGCGTGACCCCACCCAAATGTCACTCAAATATCTGCGCATATGATGTATAGTGCATCAAAACTAAGTCTATGTCAATCAAAGCGCCTCTCGACCTTGTTTATCTGGAAGTATTTTAAGTGACAACGAATGTTTTCTATACCATTTCCACTGTATCAAGGACATTTTTCGAGTCAGATTTATACGAAAAGTGTTCTTTTTAAGAAAACGTTCTCTTAACTTTGGAAAGTGTCGTTATTAAGTGAAAATGAAAGTGAATAGAACTAATTAAATGTGCTTATTTCAAGGATTTGAGCCAAAATTGGTGCATATAAGCAAAAACTGGATAAGTGCACAAATTTTCCGTGCCGAGTCTATGTGCACTTATCCGGTTTTGACTGTACATAAAAAATTAACTGGAACCAAACTATTCGGTCTTAAAATGATTATCTTTCTTGCTGCTTCTTACGACAAGTCTTCAGTAGTCGCCCAGGGCGATTATTGGAAGAAATACTGTATTTATGCCCACTTCGTCGCTGCAAAAAATCAGCTCTTTTCTCTAAAGAGAATTTAATGGTTTTCTTCGCTTGTATAGCGTGATTTACCGTACATTTATAATGGATCAAAATGATTTTCTAATGTTTTCGTTTGGATATGTTCAAAACGTGAATAAACTAAAGTTATTCAACTTTTAACAATAAAAATTCAACGTTTTACTCTTCCTATTGGCTGCGTTGTTGATTAATACAATTGATTCTTGATTTGCAATATATTGATTCAAGGAATCAACCCAAAGACATCGCATTTCTAGGGTCATCGATGTGTACCATTTCAGATTGTTGCCTGGATGTTGCTCATAAATTACGACTATAAACTGATAATGCCGAGAGGCTGCTCACTTGATGTGACGAATAACACGAAACTAGATGTCACCGTATTCGACGCCAACCCAACTTTGACGAATTGTGTTTTCGAGCTGTTCCCTGCAGCCGGTAAGCATTTGAAATACAAATCTATCTACTCCATTTGCAAAGCGGAGTTACATGTGTTCAGGACCTGAGACCTCATCGAGATTATTACTAGGAAGAGTAAGTATTAGGATAAAACTGCTTACGTCGGGACAAAAGGGTTTTTTGAGTCGACCTCGGAAAATTTGTTCTAAGATGCGCGAGATTGTTGCAAATAAGGGTAACTGGAACCTATCTAGACATACTTGCCAAATATCAGAGCTTTTAGAATGATATGTGATGAGATAGAGATTTTATGGTGAAAATCGAAAAGCGCACTTCTTCGGAAAAGTGTTGGAAGTTGTTAAAGTTGATTAAAATCGCGAAAAAATGATGTTTACGTAGCCTCGGACCTCTAGAAACCTGCAAAGTTTCATAATTTTTGGAAAAGCCGTTTTCTTGCAATCTGTAACTCTCTAAAGGTCTTCTAAGTCCGGAAATCTGTTTTTGTTGTTAAAATACGGTACTCGCGCATAAAACAGACTGTTCGTACATAAAATATGCGCGCGTTTGTACCCTTTTAAAAGAGAATTTCTCGATATTGAAATGAAATTTGCTTTATCCTCTAAATTTAGGTTTTGATCCTATGAAAAAGAATCCAGTTTGACCAGCTCATATTACATGAGGTCCGGACTCAGGCGCTTGGGCGTGTTAATCCGGACATTTATTTGAAAAAATATACTGATAAATGATAAATTTTTATTGACCAAATGGATTGACATGACCTTTTAGATATAATATAGCGTTGTTTCTAATTGATATTTTGACCTACAAATTGTTCGATTCAGTCTAGTATAACTGGCGCTGCTTGTGTTTCAAAGTCTTCAGCGCACCAAAGTGTCCGGACTTCGGCGGTTTTACCCTAATACAAATGCGGAATATTAGTGGCTCGAATTTGTTTCTTTAATCATAAGACCGACCGACCGCCCTCATTTATTCATTAGGGAATTCCTTTGTCAACCAAGCGCTGCTCATTGAGCATATTTACTTTCAGTTCGATGCGGTTCATACTGCCCATACACGCTGAGCGTATTGTTAACGGAAAAGACATCATTTCTCATTGCTGTTGGCAAATGGTTATGGTGTGGACTTGGCATAAACGTAGCTCTGCTTGTCGTTCCATGGGATGTGACCTTTGATAATTTGTTTGGTCACAATCAACTAGTACGTTCACTATCGCAACCACTAACAATTATTTCTTTTTTTACCGTTCTCTTTCTTGCGTTCTCGCCAGCTATCCTGTCCATCTTTACTTATTGCTTCTGATACGAAATGTCTGCTTTTACTAACCAATATACCAGTATTATGATTGATCTGATGATGTACTCTCATGTATTCGATATCGTTATTTTGCGCTTTTAAGGGGTGAGTACATAGCTGCGACGTGAAATCAAAAATTTGGTTTCAAGGGGTACTTACAATGCAGATCCGTTGCGACGTGCGACGGGGGACGGGGCATCAAATCATTCTGATCGCACGTCGCACGTCGCAGAGACCCTTGCAACCATTTTTGAACTTCCCGGCGGACTTCGCACGAAGTATTGTGAAATTACGGTATTTTTGAATAAATGAACTTTGAACAAATGAAACCCATGGAGGACAATGGAGTTTCCCGCACTCCTTTTGCAAGATAAGGTAAGAACGGTTGCAGCAATGTAGTTTCCCGCACTTCCTTTCGCTATATACGACAAAAACGGTTGCAGCAATGTAATCACCCCTTGCAACCAAAATTTGGTTGCACGTCCCCCGTCCCCCATCCCCCATCGCACGTCGCACGTCGCAGCTATGTAGTCGCCCCTTTAATCTCATGGCTGCCTGCAGGGAAGTATCACACCTCAAAACATAAAAGCATTTGTCATTTTACCGTATAAGTATGATTTTGTGGAATGGTTTTCTGAGTAAAAAAATTTCGGCAATCGAATGGAGGAAACATGAAGCGTCTACTTACAGTCAACATCGGCCATAGCGACGCCCTCAGGACCGGAAAAAAGGAATTATCGCTATGGCCGGTGTCGCTATGGACTTCTACAGTATGCCGTTTTTCGTGGCGGGACCCATCTTTTATAAATTAAATCTGTGTTAGTGCCTCCAAAAATGAGTGTTTTACACCGTGCGGTGCAATACTTTACAACTAGCTTGATTCTGAAGCCCCTTAAATGCTCTACAGACAATGAAAGCTCTGTACAGGCAGGGCAAGCGACAGCCAGATGAACTGACCTACCAGAGAGAAAGACAGTTTTGGCGCGGATCGCCCTTCGTAATTGCCTATATCAGGCAGTTACGGCGAGGGAGAGAGGAAAAATATGGCTAATTAGCTGGCTGTCGCTATGGCAGGTGTTGTAAACATGTCAAAGATGGTACTCGGGACCGACCCAATGTGTCGCTATGGACGATGTTGACTGTAGTTGGACCACCGCATGCTAGTTTAGTGCGTTTTATCGCTTACGCGGTGATTACAATGCTGCGACGTAAGATGCGCTACCAAAAGTTTGATTGCAACAGGTGTTTACAATACTGCAACTCTTGCAATTTTTGATTGCGACCTCGGACGCGCAACACGCAATCAAATCAAACCGAAACGCACGCCGCAGAGACCCTCGCAAACTTTTTGAATTTTGCAGCGGTATTTGCGCGAAGAACTGTAAAATTACGACATTTTTGAACAAATGGACACTTTAAACAAATGACACAGACGAAGGAAAACGGGATTTGCCGCGTGCTTATGCTCTTATTGAGGAATGCTGAATTAAGTTTTTGGGATTTTGCTTGAGAGCAGTCCTAAGCACACTAATGCGGCTCCCTAAAGTGCACATTGTTAAACGGAAGCTCGATTCAAGTGGAAATATATTCATTTGATGAAGTTGAATCTTAATTTCGCTTTTTTCAGAACAAATAAAAACTGTACGAAAAGTAGGAGGGAAGCAAAGGTAGTAGAATTGCATCTTTTTATAATGCAAAAATTTGATATGAATTTGTATGAGTTCTTGGTAATTTTGTGCAAAAAATTCAAATAAATAATGACAGTAAAACAATCTTATGATCCTCACTTTCTTTCACGTTTTTGAATATATATAAGTTTTATCGTGCAATTAGTTTATGTTTTAGCGAAATGAATAAAATATTCATTCGTCATTATTGAATGCAAATATTTAGGCCAGCTCTTTGTTTGGCTTGAACTTCCTATTTATAACATAACTAGTCATTGTCAGTAGCTAACTAACAACAGCAAACGGCCATAAACACACATTCTCAGTGGCACTTTTCCTACTTGTTGCCAGCACTCCTTTTCGACAGTCGTTAATGATGTTCCGAAGTCAGAACAACTCAACAGATATGAGTAAAGTGCGTCATTGCACAATGAACACTTGTTTACTTTCTCCCGATAAAACGACATAAGATTGATCTTTCACCGTTCGGTATCAGTATGACTAGCGATAACGTCTGAGCGTTTAACAAAGTGTTTTTGAGAAGGAGCTCACACAGAGACTAAAATGCGTTGCATAGCGACTATATTGTCCCTTTCTCTTGTCATTACAATTTCATCACAAGGATGCCCCGATGGTTGGCGTTCATCACAAGTCAATCCGAACAAGTGCTATTACGTAAGCGCCCAAAAGAAGACTTGGTTCGACGCGGAAGCTTTCTGCACGAATGCCCAGCCAAATGCACATCTCACTTCGATAACATCAGCATTTGAGAACAATAATGTTGATGGTATTTTTATGTTTATGAATTGTCGCAAGCAAAATATAAAGGCCGAATCCTCTAGGTTCAGCCATTGCTTTATTGTTGCCATATGGGAGTTAACATTTCCTATTTTAAAACAAACCTTCGCAGCACAGAGGCAATATGTGTGAATGGGCCTCGCAGACGTGGACATGGGTTTGGACTTTATGAAAGCCGGCGAAAGTTCAAACACGCGTCGAGTGAAGTGACTCTTCTATTTTATACAGGGCTCCGAATTGTCCTTTTTAAAAAGATTTGTCCTTTTTTTGGGACCCTAAATCTTTTTTATTTTGAATGTCCTTTTTTTCAACGAACGTCCTTTTTTGTCCTTTTTTTTGATAAAAACGCCAAAATTTCTAAAAAAAGGTCATTTTTAGTCCTTTTTTCGATTAAAAGGCCATAATTTCTTTAAAAATAAGTCATTTTGAAATAAATAAAAATTTTGACACTGAAAAAAAGGACATTTTCGAAAAAAATTCGAACATCTTTTTCAAAATTTTTTAACAAATATTTGGGTCTTTTGAAAAATTTTCTTTTTTTTCTGTTTCAAAATTTTTTTTTGAAAAATTTTTTCATTCCTACCCCGTTTAATACAGATATTTGGGTCTTTAGGCAAGTGTCCTTTTTTTCTGTCTTAAAATCTTTCTTTTTTAAAAAATGTCCCTTTTTTCTGAGTCAAAATCTTTCTTTTTTTCTCTTTTTTTCAAAATTTTTCATTCGGAGCCCTGATTTTATACCATTTTCACTTCATTAAGAACGTTTCTCAAATAAAGCACGATATTTTTCAGTTCAAATAGGACGTTTTCCACATTGATTTGACTTGAATATTGTCCTTTTTGGTTTGGATAGCGTTCGCTTTGAATAAGAAAGTATCCTTAAGACAGACTTTTTCTAACCATCGAGCTTTTTGTTCAGAGTCTTGGCACAATGGGCAAAAAATTCTCAGATTTTGATAAAAATTTGTATTCTGGGGCAATTCAGGTCGGAATTACCGAAAAACGCATCAGAATTTTTTGAAAATATTTTCGTGTTGAGATATGGCGGGAAATTCAAATTTGACCAGGTAACTACATTAACAAAACCAAAATGCTTGTTTCTGTATACCATTCGATAGGAAATGTTGAGAGGAATCTGAAAATGACCAAAATTTTAAAATTAGTGCAAAACTAAGAAAGTTATGCAAGAGAGAACAGGTGGCATTTTTTCGCTTTTCAGTTTTTCGAATTTTTCGGCAAGAACTTGGTCACAATTCCTAAGTTAAAGTTACCCTAGGATTAAAGCCCTAACGAAGCGCTATCCAACGGTGCCATAAAAAGTATCAAACTCCGGCACGAACAGGTCTCAAATTCGGTCCGAAGTTACCCACCTTTCGAGGGGTTATCATAACTACTGTAATTCGTTTGTGTTCAAGAAATCTCAAAACGGGTACATAGTCGGTGCAAACTTTGATTGAGTTTTTTGCCGTTTTTGATTGAGGCCTTTCGAATTGAGTTATAGAAGAAATCGAGGAAATTATTAGTCAAAATAGGCAGACCGCAGAAGCTTCTGTATGACCTTCTCTTCTGACTAGAATACTATCCTCAATTTTAATGCCACATAGGCTCCATCACGCAGCAAAGTACCTTGGAGGACTTTTTTGACATTGAAATAATACTGTTTCAGTCCTCTTGAGCTGTTCTTCTTATGTTTAGTGTCAACTGTAGTGATCAATAGGCGTAATATTTTTTAAGTTATTTACCTGCGTGTATAGGCTTGAACTAACGTCAGTTTAGTAACTGTCTCCGTTTAAGCACGCTACTAGACAGCTTGTAACACACGATTTCATGGTAGAGTAACTCTAGGCTACGAAATATGAAAAGTACCAACCAAAAACGGCAAAAATCTCAATCGAAGTTTGCACCAACTATGGACCAGCACTGAGATCTCTTGAACACAAACGAATTACAGTAGTTATGGTAACCCCTCGAAAGGTGGGTAACTTCGGACCAGATTTGAGACCTGTTCGTGCCGGAGTTTGGTACTTTTTATGGCACCGTTGTATAGGCCTTCGTTAGGGCTTTAATCCTAGGGTAACTTTGACTTAGGAATTGTGACCAAGTTCTTGCCGAAAAATTCGAAAAACTGAAAAGCGAAAAACCCGATAAAATGCCAAAATACGGTGTTTTTATTTCTCGAATAACTTTTTTAGTTCTGCATCAATTTCAATTCTGCGCACATTTTCAGATTTGTCTCATCATTTCCAGTCGATTGGTATAATGAAATATTAAATTTCATCTCATCTTCCTAAATTTCTAGATGCCCATTTTTTCCGCAAAACAGGCACACACCATCTTTGAGCTTAAATTGAGACCAGTTCGTACCGGAGTTTGATAATTTTTATGACACTGTTGTATAGCCCTTCGTTAGGGCTTTAATCCTAGGGTAACTTTGGCTTAGGAATTGTGACCAAGTTCTTGCCGAAAAATTCGAAAAACTGACGAGTGAAAAAATGCCACCTGTTCTCTCTTGCATAACTTTCTTAGTTTTGCACCAATTTTAAAATTTCGGTCAGTTTCAGATTTCTCTCAACATTTCCTATCGAATGGTATACAGAAACAAGCATTTTGGTTTTGTTACTGTTGTTACCTGATCAAATTTGAATTTCCCGCCATATCTCAACACGAAAATATTTTCAAAAAATTCTGATGCGTTTTTCGGTAATTCCGACCTGAATTGCCCCAGAATACAAATTTTTATCAAAATCTGAGAATTTTTTGCCCATTGTGCCAAG